>RXPK01002605.1:0-76030 GCA_004143645.1 Protaetia brevitarsis | reverse complement strand
CAGTATCGAGCCTTGCGGCACCCCTGACTTCACACTAAGTTCAGATGAGATAACGCCATCCACTGTATCTATGTGTTTTCTGTTGGCTAGATACGATGTAAGCCAACATTTTATTGAGCATCTTAAACCGTATAGTTCTAATTTACGCAGGAGTAATTCATGATTAAACTAGATCAAAAGCTTAGGCAGGTCGATAAAGAGGCCCATGCTCTTCCCACCACTATTCAAATTGTCGTAGACTTTAGCTAAAAATGAAAGTAATGCAGTGTGAGTTGGACAAAACCATGCTGAGCTTGATGTATTGCATTGCACTTTATTAAGAAATTAAATATACGATTAAAGACAATCTTTTCGAAAACTTTGGATATAGTACATAATATAGAAATTGGTCGATAGTTGTTTACACGATCGGCTTCCCCTTTTATTTGGAAACGTTCCTACTTCCAAGGACCAATTGAAAAGGCTAGCTAATATAAGTTTTAAGATGTGGGCAGAAGAATTTTGATATTTACTCCATCACTTTTTAACAGCATTTGTATTTTTTAGATCAAAAATTGTGTTATAAACTACATCTGGATTTATGGCATCAACAAACATGGTGTGATGATTGATGTTTATGTGTTGGTCATTTGACTTTATTGTAGAGGTATTAGCTCTACCGATATCTGTGAAGTATTTGTCGAAAATATCTACAATTTCATGTATATTTTCAGTAATATTACCATCAAAATTAATCTGACTGCGTGTTGTTATGTGTTTCCTATTTACCGAGGCATTTATAATATTCCAAGCTGTTGTAGATTTATTGGTTGATTGTATGAATAAATCATCATTATAACTTTTTTTGGCCGCATTTATAACATTTCTGTAAATACGTTTATAAGATTTATAATAAGCAAAATCATTTTCGTTTTGGGAGGTTATGGCAGTATGATATATGGACTTGTAAGTGAGGGGTGTAGCTCTTATAAAATGCAGAAATTAAATCAAAAAACGAATAGTTGGATAAGATACGTCATAGGAAAATGATAATTCCGCAAAAATTATAAAAACTTCATTTCCTCTCTGTTACTGTGTACTAGTTATAAAGCAATTCCCGCCAATAAAACAATGTTTTTCTTGCCTACCAATTTTGTAAAGAAAATATTTAAAATTTAGATCTAGTTGTGACTGCTTTACGAATGTTGTCCATCGTAGCAAGGACAATGTGCGCAACAAAGATGAGTTCTAGTTTTCAGAAGAGAACATATCTTCCGTTTTTGTATCGTGGTACACACCATTGCAATGGTGTGGTTTCATAATTTTCTTGCTAATAATTAATAATAATAAGTGACTCTTCCAAAACTTCCTATTAGTTCGACACCCTTGGTATGTAAGTATATATCTAACAATCTATTAATATTAATTAATGAGTAAAGTTATCGTAAACCACATTTTCCCCTGAGAGAAGTAGTAATTGAAATAATATAAAAAATTGCGTAGAATAAACAGATATGTGCATTTAACTCAACTAATAAGGCTGATGACTACTGCGGATGACGTTGATAAAATATTCTTTTTTTATGTACTAAGAAAAGAATTTTCTTTTCTAAATCGTATCATAGTAAAATCGTATTTCTCGTTCTTCTGAAATTAATTTCAGTCGACACAAAAAGGCAATATACATTTTTTTTTACAGAATAAGGGTATAACAAAATTAATGGAATGCGATTCTCTAAGGAAATTGAATCCGCGATAAACCTTACAGCAATAAATTTATTGATAAGAAAAGGCACCCTTCAGGAAGATATCGTATTTCCTACTCATCGGTAAAACAAATATCTGGCACGAAAGATAAATTTCAACATAAAAAAGGATAATCCATTCAGGTTTGTATAGTGCCTTATTTGTGCGCTAGGAATACAACTTTTATGAATTTTGTAATGAATAGCTGAATCCGTATAGAACTATGCTCTGAATAAGTATATAATCAAATAAATATATCATCTTAGCGGCTCAGGGAACAGCTTGTTCAGAAGAAGTATTTGTCGAATATTACATAGCCATGCAATGAATTTACTAAATTGTTTTTATGATAAGCTTTTACGTAATTTGATAAAGTTGCGACAGGTGGAAGATAATTAGGTAGTTAGTGATTAGCCGCAGCGTTGAAGTTTTAGAGTACTTTGTGTAAGTCGAATTAAAATTGCAAATATGAACAAAAATTTATAATAATAAAATAGAAGAGTAAGTTCCTTCACAACAACAATATAACTTCGGCTAATTTTCTCTAAAGTATTTTTTTTGCACCAATGGAATGGTATATATGGCGAAATAAGATATCTACACTAATATCGTTAAGCAATGAATGGAAACTTATATGAATGTATTCTTAGAACTCACTGAAGTACAAACATTTTGCAGCGCCTCCGCAATAGACTGGAGCCTGGGAAATGTAATCATTTCCTCGAATGCACGCCACTATATCTCGGCAATAACAACTGCCTCTAACATCATACAGATTTGCGGTACAAACTCAGAATACGAAATACGTACGCACGTGGATAACCGCAATCAGAGCTTTATGTATTGCTGGGGAACCTACTGCAGTCGTTCGTATGCATTTAAAAAACCATGAGTTAAACGAACATCAGTTACTTAAATGAAAATAGAAGTATTTTCTGTGAAAGGGGCCTAGATGCAGTCGGTATATATCACATGCTTTAAATAGTACTTCTGAATACAATAAAAATATAATAAATAAAGCTAAAATAGCGTGATTGCCTATGTGCATGTCATTTGACATCATTTTATAACATGAATGCATCAAAATTCACCTGCAATGAATAGTAAAAAATGTTTCTCTATGATGCAAAATTTATGTCACTGCATATACTGCGCAATCACAAATCTGCTGTTACCATCTACACCATATTTTATTAAACGTACATAAGCACATTACTTTTAGTTCTTAGACAGTCCTTCTAACAGTAAAATCTTTCGGTCGTACAAACATATATGCTTGGCTAATGATATAATCATCAGTGTACAATAAAAATGTGTGAATTGTTATGTTATAATAGTTCGCGTACAAGCGCATCCTTCTATATTAACTTTGTGCGTTCGCTCTTTGAAGCCGGATTTCACTATCCTTTAATAACTTAGGCTATAAAAAGCTCCTCAAAAAAGATCCTAAAAGAAGCTCCTCAATAGAAGCTTCTCAAGAACTCTTCTCAAAAAGCTCCTTAAGAACTGTTAAAAAATCTCCTCACAAAAGCCCTTCAAAGAAGCTCTTCAAAAAAATTCTCAAAAAGGCTCTTCAAAAGAATAGAGTAAACCTTCTCCAAACCTAGCATCACATCTAATTATTCATTAAAGTTTCTGGAATGTTGTAAATGCAGAAATAATGTGTTGACGTTCAAAATTAAAAGCTTACATTTGTAAAGAAACTTAAGAAGTTGGTTCAATTTGAAGCAGAAATTTTTTTGAGGTGTAGACTTATTATTTAATCGTTATATCAATCATTGTCATTTTCGAACTGCGAAAAAGCTATTATTATTATTCCATTCTAATTGGCAATCAAAGCCACCTTCTTTATCTTGCAAAACTATAATTATTTTAATTCTCAACAGCTCAAGTGGTTCACCATTCGGAAATTCTACAAGCTTCCAAGACTTCCATACGTCTTCGATACGATCTATTTACTAATATAAACAATTATTATTAATCAACTAATTAAACACGTTAACTCAAAAATTTCTTATAACAATTCTTTTAATATTTCGGAAAGCAAACAAGAAAGTCAAAAGACCCTTCCACACTGTTTTCAAACGACCAAAATTACTGCCTTAAGATGTAATTAACCAAAATATCCCCAATGTCTCTGCGCATGGAGCGAAACATTATGTATTAGGTATTTGTCGAAGCTTTCAATGTATTTTAGCTTTAAAGCTCTATATATTTCTGCTTCAGTTCCCTATTCCGTTAGTAAGAAGGATATCATCCGCTTCATGTATATATAGACTCAGAAACTGTTCTAGAATTGCCCAGAACTACAGCACGAAAGTTGGTAAGAAATAGGATAAAAGAAAAACAGATGACACTGAAACAAAACAACCAGCAATTTATGTAAAGGACCATCAATGAAGAAGACCAAGGGGCTACTGCAGTTTAGTATGAACTATCGTCATGCCGTAACAGGTATCTTTACAGGTCACTGTGCGCTAAAGGACATTTACAAAAGATTAGGATTAACACTGGAGATACGAATTGCAGACTGTGCTAAGACTAAGCTGACAAAAGCCGCTGTAACTGCGAGATTCCGGACGCAAAAGAACAGGAAATTTTTTGGGAAGCCACAAATCAACCCACAACGAAGAGAAATCATCTTGGATAGTTAAATCGCTGATTTTCAAGTTTCTAGTGGGAATGTACTAGAATGATCGAGAAGAAAAATCGAGCGGTGTCGGCGCGAAAAATAAACGCGCCCATAATCGAGAAAACAACAGCCGTAAAATAATAACCATATGTGGCTATTAAGTAGTAGATATAAATTGTGAATATAAATAAATAGTATTGAATTTAGTTTATTAAATGGTTTAGTAGTGTTCTAGTTATTCATTATTAGTGTTTATATTAGTGTTGTTTTACTTTAGGTTGACTTAAATGCGAAAATAATACTTTTCATTTAATACATCGCCTGTATCGCTTATTTAAATCCTGAAAGCGCTAAAATATCATTAATTTGTTATACTTACTTTTTGCAAAGTTGGCTAGCAGTAGTAACTATTATTTTTGTATTCAAATAGTATGTATAATATCATCTTTCTTATGTTAGTTTTATGCATAAAGCGCTTCTATCTTAATGCAATCTCCTTGCATGCACGTTGGCTATAAACCGGCAAGTAGAAATTTTAGCTTATAATAATAACTGATGTGAACACGGCCACCATAAACTAGAGCTGACAATGATTCATTATGGATATATATACACTTTGAATATTTATAACGTACCTTGTACAACTAATACAACGCGGAAGCTAGATCCCACTTTTCACGGCGAACGTTGTACATTTAATCTGTATGCATGAAATTTTACTCGTGAAGAAAGTTATAAAGCTCTTTGCGTACGAGTTTAAGGTTTGAAATTGTCCGCAGTAAAATATACGGCGAGGGAAAGACCTATGATGGGGACAAGCTGACAAATTAGGGACTAACAAATGCGCAGTTTAAGGAAACCCTGTTTTCAGGCCCAGCTGATTTAAATATTAAACTTAATTAATGAAGCGAACTGAAGGATAATCACCGCCCGGAGAATTGCTTATTTTCCTTTGTGCGAGTTCATTTGCAGCGAACTGAAGAGGAAAAACTTTTACATTCATGTTTATTATGCAACTTTTAGCACAATTAAATTCAATTCTGGCGCAATGAATCATTTTTATTACCGCAAAAGGAGAGCACATTCTTTCATATGGGGGTTTGTATTTACGCAAATGCAGAAGTTCTAATTGTTTTAATTAAGATTTAAGACTGGCCTGTTTATACAGTTAGGTATGGATATTTTATGAAATGAAATTACGTACTTATATAATTTCTAATTTAAATTGATTAAGTATCCGTCCTTACAAATATTAATTATTTGTAAAATTGAATTAATCATGTGTATTTGAACGCTACAGTTTATTATTTTTTCTTTTTTTTTTGATTTTTATATTCGTATATGTTTTGGTTTGTAGCGTTTCTTGTATGACGACACTGAAGTGTTAGTTTCTAATTTTGTATCCATCTTCGCGATTGAAATTACTGAAGTTCTTCATTACCTCGAGAGATTCACGATTATCCTTGGGCGATGGTGACTAACCCTGACCAATACCTTCGCGTCATCGTAGACTATGTGGTAGTTTCCTTGGTTGCTTCGTCCTCTTTAGCCGATGTACCTCTTTCCACATTGGCATTTAAGTTCGAATGTACCCCTTATTTGTAGCTTCCGAAACAAGGTATAATCAATTTAATAGAAAACACCATTATATTCTTCTGGCTTTAGTGATAGCTCAGATTACTCTTTAACTTGTGCTCACAAAAAAAAGAAATGCCTTATTACTCGATTTTAACTACCATCTCAACTACTGAAACACTGAAAAGAACGCCACTTCCAAAGATCAGAGAAAAGGCATACTTGAGACAGTAAACTTAATCATAGTGGGGACTGAATTTAGAAGGTTCTGGTATCAATTCATTGAGGGCGCACGCGTCGCTAAAAGTGCTGAGTTTAAATGTATATTCTAATGTTTCGCTCTTATATGATTATTGGTTGAAAACTGAATGCATTATTATTGTAAATGTACATACTATGCGAGAGCATGATATGTTATCGCAGTAATACAATAAATTTTCATACAATAATATCAAATTTGTAACGTATGAAGCTATTTGTGGAAATAAACAAAGATTTCGCGGAAAAAAAGCATTGTATTTTTTTTATTGTTTTATAAAAGGGGTGAACTAACAAAAAATGTTTATAACATATCAATTATTTATGAAACATGGACCATTACCTGTCAGCTTCTAGTAGGAACCAAAATAATTTTGTAGAAGCTGGTACTGCGCTACCAATTAAATGTTAGTAATTAGCACTTACGTATAAAAATCTCAACTGGAATGAAAATAACTGCTCAATATGTATTATTTCCAATCAACATATTAGGCAAACGTAAAAAGCATCAATCGCGCCAAAAAGATATATTTTTGATTGCTTTTCGCATAACTTTCTTTACACATAAAAAGAAGATCTTCCGGAAATCGTCATCACGTGCAGATCATGTGATTCTTTGTTTAAATTGTCGACACAACCTGTCAATAGTATTTCAAATTTTGCTTTTTATTTTGGTGGTTTATAAATAAAAGTAGAAGTTATATTTAAACTTATGGGGCGCAATGAGTGAAAAAGTGCAGATCCAAATGCTTTTTCATCACTTTTACCATCAAGAAAATATTACTGAATGGGCGATTTATGGACGAGAAACATAATATTTTGTATACATTTACGAGGTTTTCATTGAAGTCATCTGGTAAGCGCATTACAGCAAATATATTGAATGCTTTCAAAAATTGGGTATTTTTTCATATATGTATGGAGATGTAGAAGATGATGAGATAATGATTTGATGGAATCATCTACACAATTCATTTGGGAAGTAATGAGACAGAAAGTGAGTGTTGCCAAATAGTGGTCAACATTAATCACTAACGTGGGCACTACGATACACATTACTTACTTACTTACTTTAACTTTTAAAATAAATTATATGTAGGCAGTATACTAAACTATAAATCTTCATTTAACACTCAAGTATTTTAATTTTACGGATATATACTAGATACCACTATCTGGCATCCCTCGAAATCGTATGTCAAAAAATTCTATAAATTAAATTTGCGCTATTTCTATCTTTTATGCTTATAAGTATCTTGCGCGAATAAAATTTTGCATTGTGAACCGGTCTACTTCCACTACTTCTAATTTTGAGACAAAGGTGATATAGTTTCATTAATTTCATAAATTTCAAAATATTGCTTTAAGTTAGATTCAGTCAGACCTACAGGCATGTGCAGACATTGGACTGTATAAAGAACTGGATCGGCTAGAAAATAGTATTTGACTGACAGAGATTTGAAGTTAGGCAACCATCACAAATATACATAAGTTTCTATGAGACAGACAGTAACAGGTTACCCTCAAGTTCTTATACCATCTTATACATAATTTCTATTGCCTAAAATGGAACAAATAGTGACAGATGTCCCTCAATCCTTCTTTCTTTCTCGGTCTCGACGCCTGCAAGATGTTTCCATAGGTAGGAGTGGTTCGAGTTATGTGGACTCTATATAGAGTTCACTGTGGGTAGATCAAATTACGATTAAATCGTCCAGTCAAGAGCGACCCTTCCACACAGTATGAGCAGATCACAGTTCCGATGAATTTTCCCGATTCGACTATAGGCCACATACTTTAACAGAATGCCTAAAAGGACACAACATTGTACAAAATCGCCTTGATTTTAAAAATGAAGAAAATGAGGCCTCGGCCTCAAAGAAGGGAATACACAGTATACTTTTATCGAGGGAAGAAGAAGGAGAGTTCGCAAAACTATACCTGCAACTAGTGGACAATGCAACCAAGTTATATCAGTACTTTCGTATGACGGATTTAGGGATTGCTTAACGACCGATTCTGGCACACGGTTATATCAAATGAACAATCGATCGTTCATTAGCTTACGAGAACTGGGAACTCGGCAGAGGGAAAATTCCGAAAACTATTGTAGGTATCGCCGCTTGTCTGCATAAATAAATAAACACATAGCATCGAATCATAGGAATCGCAACGTTCGTTTTATACTTAAATCTTTGTATGTGTGTGTGTACGTGTATTTATCGCTTTTTTATAGAAAATAAAAGCTGTTTAATGATTAATTTGCGATTTGCAATGGTGAGGCCACGGCCCCGTGGCTCCTTAAGAGAAGCCGCTACTGTATAAGGCTATCAGTTGCACATAGTACTACATTAGTAGGTTATAACTCCAAAAGAGCTTTTGTTTGATCAAATTCCTAACCCAGACGGATTATAAATGAAAATGTGTTCTTATGCTAATGGTTGTCTACGTGCCAGTTATTGTCTTTTTTAAACAATTCGTTTTTGATATATTCTAATATAGTCAATTTTACTGTAAATATTGGCTAAGTATATTACATGTGTCCTATTACTTAACAGTCGCTAATTATGGATTGATACCACTGCGTTTCGACAATTCAACTGAGCTTAAGTCTATGTGAAAATGAATTTTTTGATGATAAGATTTTATTAATAACAATAAAGACAACAATAAAGGTATCGGTAAATGTGTTTTTCTGAAACTAAATTAAAGGAACACATATTTTATATTGGAGGTAACTGTGAGATAAAAAAAATGCAATGGCCGTTACCGCACTAAAGCGGTAAAATGAACTTATTGCTGCATTAGCTGACAGGTTGTATTTACAATTGACGAGACCAAATAAAAAATTACGCGCATTGTTTTTTCTTTTCAGTACTCTATATTAACTTCAGTGTTATAGTTTACGTTACAAGTTTATAGGTATAATTTATACAGCGAACAAAAGTTACAAATGATTTATGATCAATAACCTGCATGAATGATTAATTATCGAAAACTCCACATTTATTCCAGCAAAACTTCTGTATAAAATAGCCATCCAGGGTGCGAACTCAATTGCTTGGGAATTTCTATGAAATGCAGCAGAAACGTCTCGATTGCGAACTTCCACGGAAGTTGTTTTAACAAAACTGGGCAAATTTAATCAAATCCATGAACAGCAAACGTTGAAGTGCATCTTCCATGGATAACTTCTAGACTCCGCTCCCAGGAAATTTGTATTACTCAAGCGCAAGTTACCGTTCTCTACTTCGCATTCGTCAAACAAACCTTCCTTTATAATAACTTACAACATGCAACAATGCTTCCTGAGAGATTCGCCATACAAAACCTATGGAACCGGTATTATTTGCAAGTCGTTAGTTATTTCGTTTACTCACTGGAACTGTCATTATGCATATTTTAGGGAATATGATTTGCTATTTAGATTTAAATGAATTCAGCTTTAGTGCAATAATTTGCTTTTACTAAAATATATGACAAGGTGGTTTAATTTATCACGAAGCAGGGTCGAAATAGCTTTTTGAGAAGATTTCTTAAAGGTTTTTTTTGTTTATTTGTAAATTTACTACAAAGCGATGATGAATATAGATGAGCTTACTTATTAACATTTTTCTCTTCTTTAAAATTAATAGAACAACAGCGATTGCCACTATCCTTATTTGAATTTGAAAGTTAGTTCGCCCAATATAAGCGACCCAGACGGTACCGAATTACTTTAGTTCTCGACTTTTATGTGATAGGGTCGGTCGATTTTCACCTCAAGCGACTACAATGCCCAGATCACACTGAACTCGTAAGCTCCAAACGTGGGGAATTTCTAGAATAGGGTGCGTCTAGTGTAAATTAAATATTCGTAATTCGTGACACATCTACGTATTCCTATACAAATTTTCATAAATGGTATGGGCTACGTGTGTACAAATTAGTTTATTATCTAATGTTTGCATATGCTATTGCCGTTCAACTTGCCGGACGACCTGCCTATTTCAACCGTCCAATAAACGTTATCTCTATTGTACATACAAGCGACAAGTTTGATACTATAAAACGATTTACACCGTTCTTTTAATTATTCCGAAGTTGGTGGAAAGTCAGCATCTTTCAACAGATTTAATTAAACAAAAGCGATATTATCACAGAACGTGCTTATTGTTTTTTCTTAATCAAAGTAAATAATCTTTATATTTCGTAAATAGAAAGTACTATGTTGATATTCTCCTTTTCAGTTCTTCCTCTGGAGTTGCAATATCTTATGTTGTTTGACGTTCATACACTGATGTGGTATACCATGTGGTATTGGAAAAAACTTTTAAGCATTCCTGCACTGACAGATCGTGTTATTAAAAAGGCAGCTACAATTGAGAGATTGCTTTGTTTTCCCACAGCCTTTTAGAACATTAGTTGGCGAGTATATTTTAGCAGTCATTGCGTCATCTACTAGATAGCCAACATACTGTTGTGGAACATATGAATTTCATTAATAACAGATGTAATTACCACAGCATGGAGGACTGCATCCCGAGCGAACACACGCACATACGGGTGTCGATAGAAAGTTACCCGACTGCCCGTATAAATCCTCTAGTTGTTTTGACCGAGTAAGAAAAACACACCCCACGTATAAAAACTACATGCGCCCGTAAATCACATGGAATATTTCAATGCACAGCGATGACGCATATATGCGTAACTTGTTTGTTCGACACGAACCACAACGCAGCTGTGTTTTCGCAATATTCTAGGCATTGGCGGCGTCTTAGATGTAACTGTTTATTTATATTTGTCCAGCAGTCAAATATCTCAGTTCAGGCTTGCATTGAAAAGTAAGAATTGCTAAAATAATTTATATTTTGAAGCACAGTACCAAGATAAAATATATAATTGTATTACTTATTTAAGTAGGTAATAGTGACATTTTCTTTATTTCTTGTATTTTATTAAAAAAAAAAAACGATAAAATAAGCGGGAATAAAGAGTCACTAACTATTGAAAATAATAAAACAAAAACTTGGTAAGTCTTTTTATCATTGATTAGAAATAATTCACGTATTAATTATATCAAAACATTGTAATTTTCCGCAACAATACATTTGAAAATGATGGTAAGTTTGTTATATCTAGCGGCACGTTAAATTTAAACTATTATCAAAAAAAAAATTATTAAAACTGTAACCACATAATACTTTCAAGATTTTCATTTGTAAATATGAAGTTCTCTTAGATGTCAATAGAGAACCTTATATAATATTCTCTGCTGACTTCGCAAAACTAGTAGGTACATATGTATGTAGATATATATGCAAGTTCCTAGGCATAGACTGCGTGTAGGCAACGCCACTGAGTTTTCTGCTTCCCCGCTTCTCCGAACGCGTTTGTCCGTGCTTTAGTAATTACTATTTTATGTACACACCTGTTTTTAAATCTATTATATATTGGCTGTTAATTAATTTGCATTGTAACTATGGTCATTGGGTGCGTCGTACAACTGTGCGATTTCATAGTAGTTTTCTTGGTATCGATACTAATTTTAGGGCTGAAGACTTAATGTAGTTTGTATTAAATAAATGACCAGGAGCCGATGGAGACGAAGAGGTGGTTGATAAAAAATTTCTTAAAGGATTGTTTCACTTTTTCGTCAAGTCAAATTTATTAAATTATATTTCTGTAATATAGGAGATCTTCTTTGTGAATTGATGAATTTACTATCAGGCTAAAAGTATCACATCAAGATTTCTTAACATTGGAAGAAATTTACTTTATTAACATACCTTCCTTTTTGTGGAATTGCACGTACCCTTGCTGTTTCGAATATTATTATCTCCCTAGCTGCTTGCAAGCATCTTAATTCCTTTGATGCTGGTTGTTGTACTTTTGATCTTTTTCTGCATCATGTTTGGTTTGTCACTGCGAGGAAACTCCATTCTGAAATATTTTGGGGTGTATGCAAGCTGATTGTGTAAGTATTTTGAATAGTTCATGTTCAAATTTCTGTGTAAATAAGTATTTACACGAAATGGTAACATTTTAAGGTTATTCTTCGCATTTATAAATGACAGCTTGATTTAAAGCTTTAATAGATATGTAAGTAAGTAAGTTAGATATTAGAATAACCAAAAAATAATAAGTTCTATCCAATCCTCAACATTTTATTTATTATGATTACAACCGGTTTCGCTAATTAATCGCAATAAAAATTTTGGGATTGGACAGAACTTATTCCTTTGGTTATTCTAATATCTAACTTCAAAATCCACCAATCCAGAACTTACAATAATACAAATATGTACAAGTTGATAGGTATGATTAGTAAAATTCACCATATGCTATATTGGAAGATATTGAACAATTGTTTTTATCTTTAAATTGGAATTTAAGAATCCAAAATATACTAGCTAGTAGTTGATGTTTGATTTAATTATTGAAAATAAGTGTACTCACCTTGAGTAAGAGTCCTTATGCTTTTTAAATGTTTTTGATATACTATTGAATAATAAATTGTGCATGTTATTGATATTTACAACTGGCTTTATTAATATAAAAGTATGCATTAAAATTAGGCTATTAAATTTAATATTTAATAAAGCAAAAGTTTCATATATACGAGTGACTTAAAAGCTGTACGTAAGTAATTGCCAAATCAGAAAACTGTTGCCGGGAATCAATGGAATGAACCCATTATTCATTATGTAATTTTCGACTAGTTCTAAAATAACTTTCTTTTTGATAAATGGTTTGTGTTATAATTCTACCATGTAGTAATAAAAAATACAGTCGAATGTAATTGTTTCCAATTTTGGTTTGTCATTGACAACTGTCACAATTTGAAGTACAATTTAAAAGTAAGTACTAATTATTAAATAACCCAGGGTCGCCGATCTTACTGAAGAATTTGCTTAAAAGCGGCCTACTTTAATCATTTATTTAAAAGCATGGCATGTAATCATATCAGAATCAAGTTATGAGTTGTTCAGCTTAAACCTGACCGTAAAAGTGTCGTTGTAGGATACTGTAAATCTGGAAAATAGACAGAATAAGCTCTCTGATGAGACTCAATGCTGCCGAATTAATTGACAATATTTTCTGTCACTGTCTTGTTGTTACAAAAATCAGGTATATAACGTTCGAGAAAGTTGATCCTTCTAGCGGTGAGCGAAAGGGTAATTCTTAAATCACGCCATGAGTCCTGATTGTGATTTAATAACGGTGATAATATACAGTGATTATGATCACCGTATGATTCATCGATAACTCGATATCATATCGTCGTATAATCGTGTATACTTATCATACAATAGTAAGGTTAGAAGATGACGAGTTTCTTTTCGCAGCGTTAGAGTTACCATACACATTTTCTGTTTTGGAAAACATTTATTTAGAATTTAGAAACAATTTGAAGATATCCTCAAGGCAAAATGTTAAAAGTGTATATACTTAATTATTTTAAAACAACCCTCGGGTGGGAATGGATTTTGTTATTCCAAGAAAGCTCTCCTTCTTAAACCATTAGCCCATAATACAATAAATAAAGTGTAGCGCACGCTGAAGAAATAAAGCGAGTAATAAATATTAGTATATCATTAACCATTAGAGGTAATTCGACAACTTGATTTGTTTAGTCTAGGAATTTCGATAAATTGAGATGGTGATACACCACCTACGAAAAAAGATGCATTACATTGTTTTTATATTTCATTTCGCTTTTTACGAAGAGATTTTTTATATTTTAAGATGATTTATACGATCTGAGTTCAGGCTTTTCGTAAACGTCTTGTCCATTATACAAGTTCTGGGCGCATTACGTAATTTAAGAAAAGAACACATAATTAGATCTACAGAAATATTTTTATGATTTTTAAACTTTTATTCTATTTATGTTTTAATAACAATTGTAACACAGAATTAGATAAAGTAAAATTTGAAAAAAGTTTATAAAATTCATATAAGAGAAAAATATTGTGAATCTATTTTTCTAAGGAAAATATTAACGCAAAGATTTGTATACACATTTCTTTGAAAATTATAACAAATAGTAAATATAAAAAATGAAATAAAGCTAATTTCATTTTATAACATGTACAATAATGAAAGACGGGTAGAATTCTTAAAGCGAGCAAAGATTTAAAAAAAAACTGTGATTTAATACTGTATCTACAATTTAATAAAGTACATTAGTTTTTGAATTAGTGCTAACTAATAATAAAAATTTCAATCTTAACAAGACAACATCCTATTACACGGCAGGTAAAAATAAATAGGTACATATTCCTTATATAATTGCAGATATAATATAATATTTGTAAGGGAATATCAATATTTCCATTTGAAAAACATAAATATATTATAAAATACTCATATTTCCAGCTGATATATGTACCATCTTTAACAAATTAAATGCGAATTGAAGCTCCACAAATCTTCGATTATTTATGCAACCGAAACCACAAGTACTACGTGCCGAGCAATGCATAATACAGAATTGTTTGCAAATAATTTTCAATTACTATTTCCGTGTACTGTAGCTACGATTGCATTAATAATCGAAGAATTGTGAAGCTTAGATTCGCATTTAATTTGCTAAAGATGGTGTATGGCGTGATAGTATTCACGAAAGTTGAATATTTATTGTATAGGCAACCGGTAATCACAGTTTTTCCGCTACGTTACTCACGGCCGTGATCCGTGATTCTTCAATCACCGTGAAAGAATCACAGTTAGTGAAATATCGCTCATCACTAGATCCTTTCTCAAAGAACCTAAAAACAATTTCATTCAGCAAGATACTGACCTACCTCAAAGACCAATTATTGGATGAACCATAAGATAACATCCGCTCCACAAGAGATCCTAGCGGACGATTAATCGAACCATGCTATCTCTCAATTATCACTAGCATTTATTTAAAAAAATGCAACAAAAGATCAGAAATTAAGTCAAAGTAAAACTTCTAACTGTTAGGCTATTATGTGATATTGTCTTGAGGTGAATACATTTAATAAGTAGCTTAAATTACAGGCATCTCTTTTTCTCATAGTAAAATCAAAATTATTAAATTAGTCGTTGTATGCCGAGATATTTTCCTTATATTGGTAATCCTCATCGCTTTCTGATATGTATCGGAGATGAATATATGAATAAATAAAATCGTTTTAGAAGATATAAGCCATACAGAATTGAATTTACAAAAACAGCAGCGGCAAATTGGTTCTTTAATTTACTTGTCATCTTTATTATTTTTTTCCTTGGAATAAAATGCCTTGGGATTCTTTTCATGTCAGCCTGTTATTGACACTAATAAATATCATTGACAAATAAAGCAACATAAATAATCGATAGCACAGGTCATGTAAATAATTTGAAGGATTGTAAATTATTTGAACTGTGGCGGTCATTTTTTTTTTAACACGAGACATAATTTAATTAATTGATCCGAATTCTTCGATATGTAATTACCTCCACAAATAACGCAACGCATCTTAACTAAAACTGCGAACAATGCATATGACAGTAATTAATAACGTGGCGATGACAAACAACTAAGTTAGTGCTCATCCCCAGATGAATGTTGCGACAGATAAGATTATTTCAACAGAATATAGGAAGGGCAAACAGGAGGCTAACGTTAAAGTGGAACGATAACCGTAACGACTGCAAAGTTGACCGCCAAAGTATCATTAACAGCGTTCGCAATAAAATTCACAATGGTATATCAGTTTAAGTCGTGTTAGACCATCGAAAGTAATCCAAACTAAAGCAATTCAGTTAAGACAATTTAATCTGATCTTCTTAATAAAATTTCGAGCGAAACGGCCTGATTTCCTACATGCTCACCCTAGCCCTTCCTGTAATGTCCCGACAGTTGCCGACATTTGATGAGACGTAATTTACAAACGTATGCTTCGGTTGGCATCGGCCCCGAACTACATCGTTAATGCCTTTGGCAACGTTACAATAAGTGTCGAGATAAATTGGCATTAACCCGCTTTACTGTGCAACTTATACGATAAAAAATTTTAATCAGGCTGAAAGCACTTCTTTATTTCCCAGAAGCAGTATTTCAGGCTCACGTATACTTTAATTACTTCTAGTGATGTCGCGCCGGATTTGCTTCGTCAAATAAAGTTATGACACTCATACACAAATGAACTTAATTTATCGCATGAAATGAACTCAATTTAAGTTCCTTGCAAATTAGAAGGCTTCCTTTGGCGCAAGATATTAGTTTTATATAAATATGTAAATGTTTAACATATTTGTAATTATTTTTTTATAAATACAAATTGCAGTATGCTGAGGATTTTACTCTTAATGGCTAAAACAGTTTGCTCTTTAATAAGTAAAATGGCGTGAAGTAATGAATAAGTGTCGTTACACATGGCATTAATCGAAATTACTTATGTTTTTAATTAATAATTCCTTTTCGCTTTCTCCTTTCGAAAAAATAGACAACATCAGCAGTATAAACGTTAGTTTGAAAGCAATTTTAATTTCATTTTCCTTACTACCATAGTTCTGGCAGTTACAGATGCGATACTTCTACGTCACTCAGATTCAAATTTTAAATTCATTTAAATTCGTACCGCAGTTTTACGACCCTTTGTGCACTTTCCCCCAACGAGGCTTTATAAGCGCTTCACGCGGTATGCTTAGCCCCTGTTACTCTTCCATTCAACGAACATTCAGCCACTACGATCCGTTCTGACTCGAAAAACAACAAAGACCACGTGCTGCCCATTAGCACATACAACTAGTGCAACCCTTGCCTTCAAGCTACCGTTAAGTACTTTTTACTTATGGTTGTGAGATTATGAGTAAAAAATACATTTATTTCCATGGTGTAGGTAGTTAGTTAGCTTAGTAGGAGATAGCATCCAACCTGGTTCGATAATACATCGTCCACTACAAACCACCAGGTCTATTACAGAACGGTTATTATCTTGGACTGCGTCCAACACTGCAGCCCTTAAGGTATCTTGCATGAATTAAATTATTTTAAGTCTTACTAGAAAGAGTCAGCCTTTCCTAAGATACATACCTGATTCTTGTAGGCAGCAGAGCAGTGCAGAAAATATGCTAAACTGTTTCCTGATCTTCTAAATACGGTTAGCATTCAGTCTTATCCGAGAGCCCGATTCTGTATGTCTACTGTAACCTGACATTTTTTGCGTCCAAGCGTTGACAGTTACAAGTAACCGATTCTAGCAATTTGTTGGTCATAATAGGCATGGAGTATGCGATTGAATCCGTTATTTGCCGTAAGAGAGGTGCTTTAACCTGGCCCCTCTTCCACAACAATTGCGAAGGGTGTATGCTGTGAAGAACCTCTAATGCTAATGACGAAAGGGAATTTTGTTCCGTCGATTGCCACAGCTTGAGACCAATTGTATGACTGTAAGTTTTGTTATGGCTCCACCTTTTGCCCGCGAAGCAATTGCTCCATAAGTTTTGGTTGAACCATACTACCATTACATAGAGGCAATGGACTAGCTTTGAGGATGGCTCCGCAAAATTTCCCACATGTCCATCCATAAGGATAGCCTTGCCTTATGAGTGATCTCAAAATGCGGATTCTAGGATAGTCCATATCAAATAAGATTATTAGATATTTTACATCTGCCAAGGCAAGCTTTACACCTTGAATAGAGGTGGTGTCAATTATTTTCTACTCTCTCTCCATGGTGACGGTATTACCGCAGTTATTTGACTTAATGCTTTACGTTATTTTTTTCTGCGGCACCAACTATCAATGGCGTAAATCACCTATGGGCGGCCGAGGAATTTTTCTCTATACCGATCCTCCTAATAGTATTACGATATCGTCTGCACCTCGACTCCAAGTGCTTCAATGATAGCCAGCAGGTCGTCCACTAATAGTGGAGTAAGCATAGCAGTTGATCCAGGATTGCCACAATCAGATCTACGCTTCCGACTGAAAAGTGCCTATGTGGACGCATTACTTCTCTAATTAGATGATCTACTAACACCTGTTCTACTTTTCCAAAAGAAATGACACCAGGCGAATTAGACGAAGAAATTGGGAAAGTTTCGGATTTTACATTTTGGGAATGCACTTCCACTCTTACTTCCGTCAATCTTTGCTGATATATTAATTCCAAACAGACTACTTCTGAAGAATCCGAACAGGGGAGGAACTTGAATCGTGCTTTTCTTTTGCAAGAGAGTGCCGAAAATATACCGTCCTCCCCTGGCGTTTTGTTAGTTTGAGCAATTTAATCGCCAAACTAACAGCATTGAATGTTATGATCTTTCTTGCTGTCTGCCAATCAGTTAACTTGCTAAGTTATAGTGTAGGTATCTAAATCCGTGTTGTAAAATGAGTTTGAAAGTCATAATAAGCATGTGGCCAAGAACACTTCGTTTCATCAAGAATATAATCCAAAAAGAACAAAAGGTCAAATAAAATTTTAAAAAATCAAGCGAATGTTGCTAACAACAAGTGAGCAAGGGGTGTTGATCTCAATGGATTTGATTATATAAAGAAAATTAATTTTGTCCAGATTGCGAGGGCGCTGTTGTTGCAGACAAATAGATAACTGTTTAGTACACTATAAAGTTACTTTTGGTTCTTTTGGAACCATTTTACAGCGCAGGAAAATGATGTGGAAGTGATTTAGATTTTGGTTCCTTATGATATTTTGTGTTGCATATTATTGACTTTTAAACTCATATCGTGTAATTTTGTAGTGTACATTATAACGTGAACCTTTTTGTTTAAGAATAAATACATAATGATTGTAATGAGTTTCAACAACGAGGATGTTAATCATTTTTAATAAAATAAAATAAGCTCTATACTATCTCCTCGATTTTCAAATTCTTGTATGCTATCGCATGTAGTTTTATGCTTGCGCTGTTTCTAATTTCTACTTAATCAGAGATTATGCAAAATATTTTCAGGTATTCCCTTACAATGAAACCTTTCTATAAGGAACAGTTAAGGTTAAACCAGTGCTTAACGATCACTTACAAAATTTATCTATGCAAACTTTAATTTTGCTATTTCTTTGTTACAAGTTGCATACGATGTATGTTGAAACAATAGATCTTGTATAGTTTATCATAGGAAATTTGAAATTTATCGCTATTTGCACACAAAATATCAACTTCTTTCCTTTTAGAGTTTTTAGTATTGAATTAGAGGAAACTATATGGAAATATTATTTTGCCATATTTAAAAGACTGATTTTACAATTTGCTTTGCATATTTTTATAATGAAAATTCTTGGTTGTGGTACTTGAACTCACCAAGCCTACACCAGACTGCAGTATTCACATATTTTTCACTTCTATTGATTTAATTTTAGTTCAGTAAAAAACAAACAATGTTTTTCACACATAACCGTGGCTCTATTGCATATATTGATATAATTAAATTCTTGATACCCTAATATAATAATATTACTACAAAGAAATTTATTAGAAATAAGTGCATTTTAAATAGGACGTCCGAGCGAGGCACATACAACACACCCCTTTAATATCTTGCATACAATCAGACACCAACATGGGTAACGAGTGGTTTCACTCACATTCTGCACATGTGTTGCCGTTTGGTGCCTGTAATAAAATCCTCATCAGATAGAAAATTAAAATAGATAGCAGAAAGGTCACTAGGATGTAGTAAAACAGTTAAAAGATTTCTGAATTTTAGCTTTCCTCATAAATATTGAAAATGTAGAGAAAGAAGTTAATGATTATTAAACTAAAGTGAAAATTTGCGAATGTTTAAGGTTTGGACTTCCTAAAGTTTTAATATCAGATAATAGCCATCAATTAGTAATTAGTACAAATTTATAATTTTTTTAAAATGAATAACGATTAAATAACATCATCAAATGGAGCGACAGAAAACAGTGTGGAAACAGTACAGAATTTTTTACTAAAACAATTAAATCACTGTAAAGTGCTAAAGAACTCGAAAGATCATTGTATGCATTTTTATTATAATTACAGGATAAATCCTCATTGTCGAACTAATAAATCTCTTGTCTTTATTATGTTTGGGAGATCATTAAGCACACGATTAGATTTGATTAAGTCCGATAATGTGGAAATACCTAATTTAAATGAAATTCACTGTAAAATCTCTTAAGCAACAAAACCGAAATAAAAATTATTATGTATTATATAAGGCAGTAAAAATATTAAATTTATTAATGATCAAAATGTATTAGTAAAAGACTACAAAAACTCATTAGGTTATAATGTATATAAAGAATATGTATATATAGGTGAAGAAATTGCAGACGGAAAATGTCAACTGATAATGTTTCAGAAAATAAAATCAATCCAATTGATTGCAGTGCATTTAACCGGGAAAGATGTAATGTGTTGTAAAATGTGTGGTTGAACAGTTGGGGAATAGTGTATGTGTGTATCTGTTTTTGTTGTTGATTGTTATTGTATGGCGGGTGTGTGCGGAAGCCTATGTGTGTTGTAAGTTGATTCTAACGGACACTCCACCGTTAGATGTAGAATAATAAACATATTAATAAATAAATGTAATTAATATTCGGCAGCACGTGGTTAATTTGTAAAAGTAAAGTCTGCAAAATAAAATTATTGCAAAAATAATTCATAATTCTTGAAAATTTAGAAAAATGACGTTTTTATAGCTGAGGATGCTATCTTTTCCATTTATGGTTTAATAATCACTTTATATTTATCATTTCATAGCTTCGAACTTCACCTACGACATCGAACTCAAACAGCTTTAGCGAGCCCGTTGTTACTCAGATTTATTACACTGTTTGTCTTAAATATAGTTCCGCACTCTCGCAGTACGCTATGAGTAGTTTCCGGACCGTAGCTTTAGACGCTCCAGAAGGATGTTATTTGAAGGGATGGACTAGCGGGTATACCCTGAACAACGGTAATAGTAAGACGTACACCGCCTAAGCTCGGCGAACACTTAAGCCCTTGTTATTCGGGATTTGCACAGCTTGCAGCGAAGTAACAGCAGGAGACGTTCAGTTCCGTCGGTAAATCGCGGTCAACATGTTGATTACGCAGAGCTGTATCCTCCGCAAATCAATTAGAGCCCTTCTGAGATGATTGTGTATATACAGTACGCACGTAACATTTGGTAAAATTTGATTACCAGCCAGGATCAAACTTAACTGGATAATTAGGCGGCGTGGGCCACCAGGTCTTGTGTGCACAAACTCGTGACTAATTTGTATCGATATTCGATTAAGGTACAAAAATTTACGGGGTAAATGGTATACAAATAAGCCCCGTCCATTTAATCTCCGGGCTAAAGCGTTGCAGATATGTGTAATTTGGAGCTTTCGTTCATTTGATAGACGCACCGTAATGTCACCGAATGAGACTGTAGCAACCCTATATTTCGGTTGGAAACTTTGGGATAGGCATTTTTTCATAACGTTGAGAGGTGGCAGTTTCGAGAAGGATGGCAAATATTAACCCTGTACCGGCAAACATATTTTTGGGAAGGTTGTATTTCTGTATGCATATGGTTGGTTGGAAGCAATCATAATTTCGTAGATGTTTATATCATCGGCAAGCATGTTTGTATACTTAATACATGAAAAATAAATGTATATTTTCTAATTCTTTAGAGTTGTATTTATTTACATAAAAAAAACCCGAAGCCATGTACAAAACCTACAAGTTATAAAAGACAAAAATTCCTACAAGGATTCAAAAGATTATGGAAAGCCACTGAAAGCCCTTGAAAATATCATAATCGAACACAATTACAAATAGAAATTTTGATACTTTTTTATTGTCTTTATAATAAGATTAATTCTGAGTAATAATTAAAAACGAAGTTATAAAAATGCAAAGTTACAGAAATATATCATGAAGGTGCCGTTGTTAACAGTTAGCATGGACGGTTTTAGTCATATGTTGAGCAGTCGTACCACGTTGCAGTGGTGGTTCGTGGTAATATTGAGTGTTGGAGCCAAATCCTCCCTCCTCCCACAATTTATTAATTTTACAAAGTTTTGAATCAGTTTAGCTCAGCTTGCCGTAATTTGTTACCTAACTAAAATAATACAGACACAATTAAATTCTTATCGAGAATACATGCTGTGTAGCGATAGAATTAAATGAGAAAGAAAAATGAATTTTACATAGAAAAAGAAAAGTTAAATTAGCTGGCTCAACGGCGCAAAAGAACTATTAACCTCAGAGTTACCCTCGCGAATTAAAACTTGAATCTAACCACGAAAAGTAAATTGTGAGTAAATGAAATCAGACTTCCTTAATTACCCGAAAAATTAAAAAGGTTTAATTAAAAATAAAAGAACAGAATTTTCAACCTAACGACGCCAATTAACAATCAAATTTATTTCAACAACTGGTTAAATTACAGATTGTGCAGAAAAAAACCTTGAACTGATGGTTCTGGCCTGAAATAAAAACTGCACTTGACTCTAAATTAAAATAGGACAATGCTATTTCCTATGCAAAGCAAAAGTTTTGTTTGTTCAGGAAGATTATCCAAAATCTTTCAATTTCAACCCAGGTGGTAACTAATTAAAATAAATTAAGGGTGGACAATTTTGGAAGCACCGTTTGGAAATGAGATGAAACCAGATTATGACCATTTAGAGAAAATCTTGCTGTGAAAATCACAATTAGGATAAGTTGGAAGCAATTTAGCTGCAGAGATAGGTTCAGGTTAGGTTTACAGACGCATCAAAAAACCAAGAATCGAACTGGAGCTCAAATTCATAGTGAAATGAGGAATGCTCTAATAGGAATAAACCGATCGGTATTGCAACAGACGGCCAGATAATACTAACAAGGGAACTCGCGAACTGTAAATCGCAGATTTTGATGAAACTTTGTCAGTTTGTAGACTCCATGGAGTGTTACTCAAGGACGCTTCCGTAGCTACGGAACTTCAACTTTAGGGGTGCAATTCACTGCAATTTGACCCAAATTTGTTTTTTTTTCTGAATAACTTTTTAAACGGTAAGAAATAGAAAAAAAGTTTCAAGGCGGGCTTACCCGTACCGTTTAGTCAGCCCTTTCGATTGGTATAGATATTATATACAAGGGTGTTCCAATAAACGTGGAATGACATGTGTTTGTGCTTATTTATCGATTTCAGAAATCGGTTATAATGGCCTTTTTGTGAAAATAGTAATATAGGAAAGTAATTTAAAAAGTTATACAGGGTGTCCAAAAATATAAATTTTAGCATATTCCTTATTCCATGGAGATACTCTGTATACTGTTATGTGGCTGTCAGTGTAAACTTGTATCAGGTGCTAAATCGTTATATGTGGGCCCCCTAAAGTTAAGATCCAGCAGAGCACCAGAAAAACCGGGTGAACTCCAAGCTAGAACCAATAGTAATTGGGGAAAGCAACTGAATAATCCGAGAGCCGGCAATATTACTATTTACTATAGGTACCCGGACATTTCGAGAAATAGTTAACTTAGATTAGAGAAATACAACACGAGAGCAGAAAACAGTTTAAGTACAAGAAAAACAGTAAGAACACTGGATCGACACAACTAGACAAATTCACGAAAATAACTTAATTAAAGGACCTTTAGAGAAGAAGGATGCAGAACTACGAAAGCATATTAGGATCATCTTCGCAGCTGAAGGTGCCCTAAGAGAACATTGTTTAGAATGTTTTTTCACAAGAGACCTATCAAAAATTATACCCACTACAGCTTATATAGTAGGATAAACAAGACCCCATATTAAATTCTGCGTAAATGCAATACTCTGAGCGCTAAAAGAGAAGACATTTTTGGCACCCGAAGATGTAACCAGAGAATTATTTCGACCAATCAGTAGAATAACACAGGGTAGCAAGATATTGGAATGGTTGGTATATTTTAAATGAGTAGAAGAGATAAGTATTAAGTGCAAGAAGCCAAGAGGGCCGCATGTCAGGCAGGTGCGACCACAAAAATAAAGCCCATGGTATAAATTCAGTTCAAACAAAGATACATGGCAGCACCAAAAATCATGCCATTGTCGTTAGGTACTATTGCAGTAAAAACTGTGGTGGGATAAGACAATTGAAGTAACACTAGAAGGTGTGCGAATTGGTTCCTCATGCTCATTAAACCCATGGAAGTACTGCAAGAAACGGCCAGAAATATTGCAGAAAGAAATGATAAGTACTGCAAAGAGCGACGTTGAACTTTTTCAAAGAATAGTTAGAAGTGGATTTACTGTGTGGATTCTGAAAACCGTACTCGATCTGACTGACAACAAAACTAAAATACAAAATCTTCAACAAAATTGTAGATGTTCCTAACATGGTGAATGTAAGGCACAAAGTGAGGCGAAAGTCAAGTAGAACACCGAGTTCTTCTAAAGTATGAGTACATGCTAAAGCATTACCATTTACTATATAAGTAGAATTGGAAGCATTCACTGTTCTGGTGTGGCAAATAAATAAAACTCTACCAAGAATTACATTTAATTTAAATTCTCAGCATTATCGAATTATTATATTAAAATTTCGGTCATAAGTGTGGAAAGCCAATTCATGTTTTAATAGTTAAATAAATCTTTTTGCTGAAATAAGCAAGTCATTGATGAATACAATAAAAGAAATGGTCCTGGATGCGATTCTTGTGTAACCCCCACGAATAACAGCACTCAAACGACTTCATTATGAAAAGAAATTTTATCAGTTTTTTCTTGATAAATAAGATTTCATACCTCAGGATGATAAACTTAATCTGTGAGCTTTTAATAATAATAATAATAACAATAATAATACTAACAATCTACAGAAAATTGTCAATATTAGAAAGTTATATTTATTTACTATTTAGAACTTTTTATCATTGGTGTTATACACGCCATAATATATATTCCGTAATATTGATTACAATGTATTCAACACGCACTTGCATAAGCGGAATATATTATATGTAAAATCTACTCGCTTTGCTTTTACTGCCCCTTTTCACAAATAAGGAATTTTTTTTCTTTTCTTACAAAAGAGAAATAATTAAGGCTCTAGGAGCTTTTCAAAGATGAAATCCTTTGCTATTTTCTTTATATTTATTTGTTGAAGATTCCTATTTCTTTTATGATGAAAAATTTGCCAACAACGGAGTCGCCTAGAATACAATGGCTACAAGGTAATTCACACAGCGTTCACGTATTCGTACATACAGCAGCTTTATTCGGAGTGAATCTGTGCTTCGGAGCTATATAATGTTTTAATAAACTTCAACACAACCTGTAGTTGTGTTATTCTTACTGCGTTGGGTGATTATAACTTTGCAATGTAAAAGCTACTTGTCGCACGTCTACCAACGCAGATTCGCTAGTAGAGCGGTATCTGTATTTCAGGAGTTAAATAGATAGTAAAAATTGGAACGAGTGTACGTCAACCATGATAATAGTAATTTTCCAACAATTTTATAATATATTTCAACCACCTCTGAAAAAGTATTAGTTAAAACATACACCAAATAAGTGTTAGTATACTGATGATTTGAGATAATTTTCCGAATACGTTCATGGAATCTATAATTTCTTTAAAACTAACAAAGACCTAATCATTTTTTAGTTCTATAATTCATTTTCTATTAACTTTAAATGAAGTTTATAAACGTTAAGTTCATGAAGCGAAAAAACAGTATTATGATAACTTGCTTTCTGTTTTCGACAACAAGAAACCGTTAGGGCTTTACTAAAACAATAACGAATTCTAAGAATAATGTCCCAAATGGTTTTAGTATTACGAATGATAAAAGGAACTTAATTAACGCTCCTATGAATGTGTTTGTTGTGAGAGCATTTAACCACCCAGCCGCAACGCTCTGCTACTGATTCATCTTCATTTAACGATTATAGCAACTATAACAAATAACAGTTTTTCACTTTCTTTTTAACGTCAACTGCTAAGTTTGAGGTTGTTAAAATCTTAAGATAGCCGTAAAATGTTTAGCAGGAATGGATGATGGTCCATGTTTTATTGTCAAATTTGTCTTAATTTGTTCAACCTATCGCAGACCTTTTTCCAGTTGTTTGAAGATCAGCGTGGCAATTCCTACATCCATAGGTGGAGATGCACTTGATTACCAATTATAAACCAATATCGCTACCTTCAGTTTTTACCAAAGTTTTTGAAAGGGTCATTAACATTATTGGGCAAGTTAGGAAAATCGATTAAATTTCTACAGCGATTAGATATACTCGTGTTTTGTCGATTTTCGGACCGCTGGCCAACATTACCCCGCACTCATAAGACGAATAAATACGAGTATATCTAGTCGCTGCAGAAATTTAATCTAACTAGATTTTTCTTTTACTTAGTGGGACCGTCTGACATAGAGTCTGCAGTCAACACTGCAGTCTCTGGGCCTTTTGTATTTAATTCTCCCATTTTCGTGTCCTTTAGACTAGGGTGTAGTTTTGTTGTAATTATAAGCTCCCTAGTTAATCCTTGCTTCGTGGTAGGTCATGGTTATCAAGTTAAATTTTAAATCCTTTGATATGTCCTTATCCCAGGACCTATTTTCTCTGCAATCAAAGTTGGGTAACGCTAGCTTTTTTTTTAAGTATTTCTGGGTACTTCTGGTATTGCTCTATAAACCGATTTACATCCTATACCCCAGACTCCTTACCTTGCCCATTACTGGATCTTACAGCCTTGAATTCAAGGTTAGTGTTCTTGGAATCTTTGGAAGATCCTTGGATTCCACAGTAGTTGAATCGGGGTCCTCACAAAAATTCGTTATCCAAAAGCTTTGAGCTAGGTTCTTTTGTCTTGGCTGTGAAAGGTTATTTATCTCTTCCATTGTAGATTTTCTTCGGGCATTGTATGAAATTGACGCGCCCAGTCGGAATAATCGTACATCGCAATCACGAGAGTTTGAATTAGATCCATCTACTATTGATTCATTGTTTCTTCCAGACGACGAGTGTTTATTGCTGTCATCTGTAATTTTGAAGCTGCCTCGCTGAAACTTCGTTGCGTTCTTTCAAGATTTGCGGTGGTGTTTTAGAGACTTCAGTAGGTCATTTTAACCTTTGATACTCTTCTTATTACCCTTAGTGGTTTAGCTTAAGTCGTCCATCTTGGGTCTACCTTTCTCCCTTCCTTTGATTCCTGGCTTCTGCTTCCTGCTTGATTGGGATATCTATAATTGTACATTGAGACCCTTCAACAGTTGTTTTTCGTCCGGGCCAGACGAAACCGGGTCTTTGATACACCTCCCCCTACTCGTTTCTCATATTGGCTTGGGACAATGGCAGAGTTGTGATTAATACTAGATTAATTAGCTATATATTAAAACACAAACTTACATGTCCTAAAGATTTAGACAGCGAGAGTGTTGTTAGAGGTGTTTTATATGACCTATCAAAGGCTTTAGATGTTTTAGATCACTAACTGCTGCTGTTGAAATTGCAGGGGCTTGGAGTGCGAAGTATGGTCATGGGCTTCTTTGCGTCGTATTTGGTCGATAGGACTATTAGGGTGATGCAATAGACGTGGGTAACGTTAAGTGTAAAGAATACTCTAGGGCTATAGAAATGAACTGTAGTGTTCCCGGGCAAGAGGCTTACCAGAAGAGTTCATACACTCTCAACGAATGCTGCTTTGTCCACGAACGTGTTAATTTATGTTAACGATCTCCATCTTTCACTGAAGTCATGTACCCTTTTCCAATATACTGACCACACAAGCTACATTGCCTCCGCTACTGATGAAGTGTCCCCCTGACTTTCGATCGCGGCAGCCATAAATCAGATGACCGACTGATCTCATAGGAATTATCTAATATTTAATAAAAATGTTATTAAGTTCACGGCATTAGCGTCTAATGGTGATAACTTTTCTGTATGCTATGCTTCTAGATAGTTCGTCGGTAACGTTTTTGAGGCGCGTTGTTGACCATAACTTAAAAAACTGCTTTGTATGTTATTTATAATCTCCGCAGTGCAGTGTCATGAATATGCACTCACTATGGTTATTTTACTTTGCACTCTCTCGCACTTACATCATGGCCTAATCTTTTGGGATTCATGAGCCGCTGTTAAAAGCTACATTTATTACAAGAACGTATACTTAAAAGCAAGTTATGTGTATCACCTAGAATGTCGTGTCGTCCTCTATTTAAATAATTAAATATTTTGTCTTCGCCATGTCTAGTATACATATTCCAACTTTTAAAATGTTACAAAGCCCTTGAAAAAGCTTTCATCACAAATTGCGATATTTATAAAACTATGCACACACGACGTGATCAAAAACTAAGGGTGCCTTCACATACAACGTGACTTAAAACATTGTAATATCAACTATCTACGATTTTATATTCCATTTATGGATATTTGTGTTCAATTTAATTGCGGTAAATATATCTGTAATTCTTATTTACGTAATAATATTTATTAATACAAAACTTCTTTTATTTTTGGCAGATTAGAGAAATATTTAACGGAAATACGTTACATAAGAAATATCGGTGTTTAATATTGTAGCTCTATTTTGCACCTATTAAAGTAAACTATAAAATATCAATATTGTAAAATATTATGATTTCGGTTGTTACATAATAAACGATATTTTAGGAAGATAAACCTACGTTGAGAATATGCTAGGTCCAGTCACCAATATTAATATTTAGCACCATCAAAGCGTCGAGCCATTCGTTCTAGTGCTAAATAATAATATCGGTGACTGTACATAAAAACCAATATGAAATCTTTATTGCATTCTTTTTGTATTTTTCGGCACATTTGAGATAATAAAACGTGGAACAGGTGAACAAATACTTGCTGTTGCATACGTATGCAATATTTTTTTATATTCCTTTTCGTGCTGCAGATCCTTTGTGTTTCCGCATGGCGGAAATGTCTCGAAAAATCTGGGGCATCTTGAAAACCTTCCGATATTTTTATATCAAATACTTCAAAATATTTCTACTGCCGGAGCATATATGCATACATATCCAAGGATTTCTCTCACCTAACATATAAGGGGTGGAAAATCTACAACCAAAGTCTCCTTTTATAGTGCGTATGACATGCACCTTCCAACTAAGGTAAACATTTCTCTTTTCCCTGAAATCCGTCCTGTTCTGTAATGTGATAAATTACTTCTATAAAAGAGTTCTCCATATAAAAATCCTTTTTCTAATACAGGCCTGTCTCAATCAAAATAAGAGAGAACACAGAGAAAAAACAAAGTCTACACGTAATAGAAATTGTATACCAATCGAAATAAAACACGGAGGTACTTTTGGGAAATATATACCGGAAATTGTAAATGTGATTAGGTGAATTTATTTTTGGATAAGAGCGTGACGACGTACTCTCAACGAAGCTTACACATTGAGCTTTACTTTTCCGCACTAGTTTCTATAGTTCGTCGCTATTTCCGCAGTGTAAGTTGGCACACGTTCCAACATCTATATTGCATAGAGAATTCCTAATATTTACTTCGTAACGATAGTGCTTTTGTTGCGTGTGTTCATTGTATGCGCAGTAATTATTTCCTAATGTTTCATGTGATGTTAAGATTTAAACGTAGAATGGACCAAAGCTATTACGCTGACGATGCTAATACGAGAATGTTAAATATATTGTCCAGAATTTATATACAATGCGCACCTAAATATGGAATAGATTCCTTAAAACTAAAACAATTGGTTTTTCGAAAAAAAGTTCAGAATGCAGCTGAATGGGTTTCAGCTGAAGGTAGCTTTCATCAGAAAGAATACCATTTTTACTCTTTGGAACCAAGTGGTAACGACCACTAGTTCATGCGCTCTGCCAATCTGAAGGCCCTGGCGAGGACAATGTTTGTAGTAATGGGTGTAGAGAACCCCACAGCTAGCAGCTACACAAAGAAGCCGCTCTCAAAGATGATAGGCTTAATTAAGAGGACAAAATTAGAGAACGCCTTTAAGAAAAAAGGGATCACAATAAATCTGAAAAGGTGGCGGTGAAACAGGTTCATAGGCCACCGCAATCCTAATCTAATCTAGTGGTAACCATCACAGCCACTTTAAAAGTTCTTGCCACCAAGCACGCTGTTTTTGCCACGCTGGAACTTGATGGGAACGATGCTATTTCGTGCCCGGCATCAAAATAGGGGATAATTGTTTGCTGTTCCCAATCAGCGGGAGAAGGACGAATATAATATATATTGGCCGGAACACTTAAATGATTCATCAACGGAACTTCTAAGGTGTGATACCGCCAGTGCCCTAGAAGGGAGTTGCACATATCTTTCATTCATCTAAAATTACCTTGCTACTGCGAGGAATTTCTAAGAACTTTTTAGATGTAACTTTCAAGGAATATGTTAACGTATACATTAATGTGGGTAATATCGTTTGATATCTTAAATTTCCAGTAGCATTAAAGTAATCTTGTTTAGGAGACTTATAATAAATATTTTAACAACTGTGGAACTATAGACCACGAACTGCTAGCAACGATTACGTTACTATAACTATTAAGGTCTGAATTGGAGTAACTCTTACTGCTACTCAGACATTTATTAGTACTTAGGTTAGATTAAGTTACGATTGGGGTGACGAAACGGATCTGCTTTACCGCGACCTTTTCCGATCTACTGTGATCCTCTTTGTTCAAGAAGGCTCTCTCTAATTTTACCCTCTTAATTACGTATCATATTTGAGTGTGGCTTCTTCAGGCTTTTTTTATTAGGCATCGTATTGGTACAGCCTGTGGCCTGTGTCTTAATGTAAATTGAAAAATGGGTGGATAACTACATGCACAATCACCTTTTCCTCATTAAATTGAACATTTTTGGAGGCAATTTCATTTTGATGTATTGAGACAATACACTAGCACAGTTCACTCCCAAGGTTTGACTCTTTCACTTACCAACCACAGCCAAAATATTTGAGAATGCTCTAACGTGTCGATTATTCACCCGTCCAGAGAAAAGTTACTGTCTGATGAGTAATTGACATAGCTATCGATAGGGATGCTCTATAGTAAGTGCACACATAAAGATCTGGAGTTGATTTAACACCTTTCCAACTCTTTTCTAGTGTTCTTTGGCGTCCATCTGTTTCAGGTGTTCAAATAAATGGAGTTAGCAACTTAAAAGTCAGATTCTGTTAGCTTCATATTTAACATTGAAGTGTTTATTATATATGAAGCTAAGTTTCAGTAATTTGGTGTTAGAATGAACTTTATTATATATAATACGTAAAAATAACGCTTCCATGATGACTGTAGTATACGAATTTCAATACTGTGCATTACTCTCTTCACCCTCACTGCAAATTAACGGGATGAATGAGTGTAATCTAACACTTTTAGGAAGCTTTTTTCACTTTTATGAATTAAACGATTGTTAGAGCACTCGCTATCGTAAGGATGTTAATCTGCGCGAAAGTGTTACGTCATAAACTACTATTTAATCAAAAAAAAAAAAAAAAATATAGCACAGGAAGGGCTAATTCAAAAGTTAGACATTATGCTACATAATTTTTAATAAAAGGATTTTCATCTGTTTTTAAATGTTGGATGGCAACCGTTTGGCATTTGAACATGCGACAATGTGTAATTTACGCATATTTTCTATCATATATTCATTATCACACGTCTTCTATCACACTGTGAATCAGTCTTACCTTGTAACAAAATATCAAACATCCAGTTAAAAGCTCGTTTCGGTTTTCGGTGCTGTCTAGATCTATTTCTTTGTAAATTATGACTTAATTGTTTTTAAAATTGCTTGTTAAACTACAAAGTAGTAACTGAGTAATATTAAAATATATTTTATTATGTATTTGATCTCTTAATTATCAACAGCAAGAATTAATGAAAAAAGCCAAGAAAGTTTGGCGAATTATTTTACTTTGAAGTTGAAAATAGTTACAGAATGCAATATCAGAGAATATTAAGGCTTGCTTACAACTATTTACTGGCTTAATTATTTTTGATCCCTCAAATGAACTTAATAAATAACATGTAAAATAAAAGAATGTTAAAGAAAAAGTATTTATTATATACATACTGTATGTTAGAAATATGAATATAGAACTATTGTGCTTAAAATTACAAGGAATAATAAGAATTATAATAATTAAGCACCATCTAAAAGAAAGAAAAATCGTCATCACGGGACTCGTTATCTTCATATCAATAAAATTCTCGCAAGTCATGCACTAGATATTGTTCAGTTGGAATGGTATGTCGAACTATATTTGATCATTCATATGTTCGAATGTTGCCAAGGGTTTTTTCTTGTTAGTTCCTCTACATCATCCAATTTTAAATGTAACATACCTAGACAATACTATTTACAAACAAACAAACATTATATATATTAACATTATGCATTACTTACAATGTTTACATGCAAATTGCTTTTTATAATAATTGGAAACATTTCACGCTATTAAATGAGCTCCTTGGTGAAATACTTTCGGCTTCGTTGGAGTTAAAGCCACCGTATGAAACTTAGTTCAATTCAGCTTTATATTCATTAGAATTCAACAATATTTCCACCAAAACCACAAAATGTTCTTAACCCTAGAATACTAAACTAGTTTTGATGTTACATGATTGCTAAACTCTCGTAGAATTTACTACGAATTAAAAAAAGGATTTTTGGGTTCTCTTTTTAATTTTATTTTACTTTATTCGTAAAAAAATTATAATAACATTCTTTTAAAGAAAAAAAACATACATTTCAACTGCATAAACAAATTAATTAGAACAATCTAGACAACAAAATGATCGATGTTGACCACAGATGGATCGTTTGCATCTTAGACAATAGTGTGTTGTCATTTTACGAAGCCGGCTTGGGCAAAAACTACAAACTGTACGCTTGTTAGCAGCATGGATAGGTGGATCCGTGGGCAATTCAGTTTCCAAGATATCGCAAATATCTTGTCGGATTGGACGCCTCAAAGTTGTGATATTTTTTCTGATTTCTAACCAGGGTTTTATAAGTCCATCTTTCAAACTTAACATAAACTCTTGGCGGCTCACAGGTTTTTGATTTGCCCTATTCATATTGAAGCAATAAATGACAAAGGCGTTTATGGTTGCTAGATTAATCATATCGTAAAATACGCACAGAGGCCATCTTCTGGTTTTTCTTCCGCAGTTCATATTAGAACACATCTGGTCCAACGAATCAACGCCAGATTTTGTCGAGTTATAGAAATGTATTATCTCTGGCTTAGAAGTTTCAGGGTGTATACTTCCTTCTTGGGTGCATTGTAGACAATAGGGTAACAATTTTGTTTTTGTTTGCTTTGAAAGAAACTAATGTTTTTTCTTTGTCGAAACAAAACATGGACGTTCCAACTTTTCTATTTCTTGAGCAAATCATTTCAGGAGGTATTTGGGGTTTATCTTTTCGTATAGTACCAACGATAGTAAGATTATATGGAGGTTTTAGAAGTTCTTCTGCAACTGGTACTGAAGTAAACCAGCTGTCCATCGTCACGTTTCTGTTACTGCCGCGGATGGTTTTTGTTAATTCTTTGACATAGTAATTGGAAAGAGGAAGTCCTCCTGTGTTTGTTCCTTTTCCCAAATATGGGCTAGCATCAATCATATACTTGGTGCTCGAGTCACAAAGCATAACAATTTTGATCCCATATTTCGCAGGTTTATTTGGGATGTACATACGAAATGGACATCTTCCACGAAAAGCTAAAAGCTGCTCGTCAATTGTTGTGTATGAAGTTGGAGTGTAAGATGTATTGCAAATAGTGATAAATACATCCCAAATGCTACGAATGGGTGCGAAAGGATCAACTTTTTTTCTTTCAGCTCTGGTATTCTTATCATCAAAGCGCATTGAATTGATTAGAAATTGAAAACGGTCAGAACTCATTGTTGCTCTATATGTAGATCCTGATAATTTGGTATCAAACATTTTTCTTACCAAAAGATGATTGTTTTTCATAACCGCTGAGAAAATCAAAAGTCCAAGAAGGGCTCGAATTTCTTCTTTAGAAGTTTGACTAATAGTGGACGTTTGTTGCGCATACTTGGCAGAGTTAACTTGAATATGCTGATTTGTGTGTGTTACAATTTCCTGAATTATTTGGTCACTAAAAAAATGTAGAAAGCATTGGGTAGGGTCGAGTAATTCTCTTGCATTTTTTGCGCTTCCCGCAAAAAAATGAATTATGTTTCGTGCAGCCGTTCTTCTAGATCTTGCAGGTTGTTTGGTGTACCACCGATGTTTATTTCTACCTTTGAGAGAATTAGCTTGTGGAACATACACTTTACTTAGACTTTGAGCAATTCTTGCTAATGGTATGTTATCTTCATCTTCTTCTTCGACTTCTACATCATTATATACTGCATTTTCTACATCGTTCATTGCTACATCCTCTACTTCCTCTTCAACATCATTTGCTGCAGCATCGTTTTCTTCGTTCATTTCTGTATCCTGTACTCCGTACCCGTCTTGTAGTTCATCTTCGCTAATTCCTACCGAATGATTTGTATGGGTAACTTTTACTGCATTCTTCAAAGTATCGCTAATAACTAGAAAATTCTCGTTGTTTTCATTGAAATCATTATCATCATCGCTAGCATCTCTTAAGCTATCATCACTATGTATTGCTTCTTGCTCTAGAACATCTTCTTCAAGATCACTAAAATCGTCTTCAAAGTCATTTTCAACTTGGTCGTCTGCATCAATCTCTCCATTCATAATCTTTTCAATTTCGTCAGAAATTTCCTTGCTTGATAATGGCTTCCTGTTAGCTGCCATTTTGCTTAGAAGAATTTGTCAACTGTTGAATAAATGAGAATAAAAAAGCAATAATTTACAAAAACACAATTTGGGTTTTACCAAAACAAACCTTGCATTAATACTAATCACTCGTAAATTTAACGACGCGGTGGCTAAAAACTATATAAAAATTCGCTAATAGGACAATATGACTGCAGCACCGTAACGTTCACACTAATGTAGAAAGGTACTAAAAATAGCAATCGTCTCCCATCACCGAAAATAGCCGAACTTAAAGAATGCGTAGGGTACGTTCGTAAATTTTACGATGGTTTAGTATTCCAGGGTTAAATACCTTTCAAAAAAACTGTGATGATATAAAAACATTTCACACTATTGCATGAGCTCCTTGGTGATAAAAAATACTTTCGGCTTCGTTGGAGTCAAAGCCACCATTTGAAACTTAGTTCGATTCAGCGCTTATCTATTAGAATTCAACAATATTTACCCCAAAACAACACAAAATGTTCTTAAATATCTTTCAAAAAAGCTGTGATGATATAAAACAAACAACATTAGTGTAAATAAACAAAAATTACGAAAAACACGAATGACAAAAGTAAATAACAGTACCGCGAAAAATGTAAACACACAAGATGGCGCAACACTATATTTGTTGGACGGCCTTATCATAGCGCTATTACTTTCTTTTCATTGCGCTATCTTCATCCACTTTATACAGTGTTAGTGTCGCATTCTGCGCTGGATCCATCCGATTTGGCGAGGACTCTAGCTTAATCGAATGTAGATAAAATATTTTTTGCACCTCCGTCCAGAAATACTCATTTTACAGTACTTCAAAACGGCAGGCAAATTACCGTTTTCCTACCTAGGCAGGCAAAAATGTCACCAAAGGTTGGTCACATTAGATTTCACAATACAGGCCTGTAATAAATTGTCATTAAGCTACTGTTCAACCATGCTAAGATCAACTGGTGTCTTCATTGGACTTATTATTGATAAATAGATATTAAATCAGAAAGAAAATTACAGAAAAATTATTCTCGGAGACGTCAAAATACTAAGGTATGTAACATGTGTGCTAACTTGTATTGTCAACTCCCTAGTGTCAAAATTTCTTTTCTATTTTCAATTCAAAATTAAGATTTGTTGACCCAAAAAAACATTACTTATCACACGGCCAGAAACTGTGGTTTCTGGCCTAGTGATACAAATAAACTATTATTATGCATTGCAACTCAACACTATGTTGCTCTTCTGTTTAATTTCTTTACTTTACGGTGTAACTAATATGTTGATTTTATCCTTTTTTTGTGTTAAATTATTTCGCGTTTCGTTTTACTCCTATTTTAATATATAATTTAATCAAGAAAAGCGAATAGTTTCACCAAATTTGATTAAAAGTATCACTTTTTGGTATAATACCTTATTCAAATACTAACACCAAGCGCATGGATAACATTTTGTATACTCGTCACAATGTATTATTAAAAAATTCTGCTTCAGCATCAATTTATTCTGCTCAATGGTTCTTCTCTAGAAACAATCCTGTTAAGGGTTGGGAAATTCTTTTTAAATTAATGGAATCCTGTATGGAATAACAGTGCTTCTAGGGCTTGTGTGGCAAAGTGTAACACAGTCCTGCAATCAAGCTGAGCTCTATTCTCGTTAGCCGTTTATATCAAAGTTTGGCGAAGCGATAAGACAAAGCGAAATTGCTGGATAAGTTTGAATCTCGCAAGAAGCAATTAAAGTTATGTTGAGTTGGTTTTAGTCCAACAGCTTAAAATTGAGCCATGTAAAATACAGAATATAGCATAAAGGAAAGCATATATGTAAAACTTTTAGTAGGTTGTGTGGAAGGAATTGGGGACTTAGCCTCAAGATGAGTTTGTGGTTGTACACAAGGATGACTAGATCCATAATAATACACGGGGTGATAGTATGGTAGCCAAAGGTGCGGTAGATGGGAGTGGCCAAACATTTAAGTGGCGTACAAAGACCGGCGTGTTTGTGCGTCTCCACTGCAATGAGATCGACCCCCACCACCGCATTGGAAGTAACTCTAAACCCGCCACCGTTACGTACTTACATACAAGGAACTGTCAGGTCTACAGCACATATACTAATAGATAGTCAAATACCGATAAGTAAATCGCATGGCAGTGACTATCAAAAACTATTAAAGACTTAAAGATATCTTTATTTACGAATTACTTGAAAATATGTGAACATTAATATATGTATATGTCCGCCATGCTGATTTACCACGCACCTTCAATTAAATACTTTTTTTTATCAAAGTTGCCTTGTCGTACCGTAAATTCCTAACCGATTTCAAAGCTTACGCATTTTGAATCTAGGACCTATTACCTTTTAAAATCTTACCCTTTATATCTTGTTATTTATCGATATACACAATACATGAGACTCCACCTACTGCTGACAAGAATCACGTCTTCTGTGCTAACTCTGTCTATACTTTCGCATGACAACAAAAAAGCCAATGGAAAAGGAAAAAAAATACACAGCTGATATATTCCATTCGATCAGTTGATTTATACATTTTTTGCTATACTTGTATATGTAATTCAGATTTAACCTATACGGAAGCGATGGGAATTTTAAGTATATGGATAATGCCCTGGTGTGTGTTGACGTCGTTACGGTACGATATTCGGTAGTAGGTTTTTGCATATCGTTAACCTAAATATGAAAACGAAAACTTTTGATCCCTAATATCTGAGGATATAGCCCGTGCGAGTGTATATAAAGTGCTAGGACTGGCGGTTCGATATCGATACTGGAATTCGCCGAAGGTGGAAGCAAAATGGGAAAATTTTAGGCAATGCGAAAATAGTTAGAGTATGGCGTAGATATGTAGATTTTATTTCGGGCAAATGTAAGGCTTAAGTTGAGATAGATGGTGAAGTAACAAGTTGAAGGAGAATAATTCTTGCGGATATTGATTTGAGTGTTATAGTGACAATGTAAAAGAAGTTTGTAGTAATATACAGATATCCCATCCAACTGGCTCATTAGATTGTGTCGAATTTCTATCGGAAAATGCTTTTGAAACTGGTAGTGTAATCATGGCCAACTATTAAGGAAAATATTTTCGTAGATATGATAATTAGTGTTACGATTAGCATCAGTGATAGCCTGAGTTCAGTGACTATAGCTACAAGTAGACTGACCAAGTTTAAGTAAAAAGTGTGGCGCTGAAAGTAACATTTGGGATGTCGAATCCAGATGTCACTAGTGCTCCTACATCCAAACGTAGTGGAGAAGCCTGGATATTTGGTGGGAATGAGAATCATTGTTCAAACTTAATAAATTGTATAACATAGACATCAGTGTTTACTGGAAATATTCATAAAATTAATACAGGGTCAGGCAAATGTGTGGACATACCTGATTTCTCTTTAGATTATGGGTTCTATTGAACAGTAACCTAAGGAAAAGTTTTTGTAGTATTTTTATTCTAGTCTGTAACATACTTTGATTTCCAACAACTATCATAGTTTCGTCTTTTTACATTTGCGAATAGGCACTCTTCCAAGAATTAAAATGGTATACGACTTGAAATATTGAAATAAAGCGTTTGCTAATACCATCTTTAGTTCCATTACGATCAATCTTATCCACCATTTTCTGAGAAAACTGCATGTCTCTATGAGGAACATTTCATTCAAAAGAATTTACTAAATGTACTTTATACGGATGAAACTTATCTTTAAACAAAAAAAAAAAAGATCCGTAAAGTAATATAAGGACAGTTTTGTTAGTGACGCTTTTGGTTCCTCTTGAAGATTAATAATAAGAACATCCAAAGAAATATTTGTAGCAATTTTATGCTGACTGGATTTTGGTCGATAGTTAACATTTTTGCTAAACTTTTGAGACACCCTTGAGACTGTTGACTTTAAAATACTTTTATCAGGGATATTGCATGCACCTAGAAAAGCCTCTGCCTGTCTCCAAAACTAACCATCATTAACAAACTAATTCTTTTATGTTCTGTTAGTTCCCCCATAATTAACAAACAACAATAAACAACTATTTTAGTATACGGAAACTGTCTGTCAGTACTGACTATGAGCTCTTGACTGTCAGTAATAGTGAGTAATGCAAATAATTTCAGTTCTGCTAAAAGTTTCCATAGCAACATAAAAATGCGAATATTCTATATCGAGATATAAAAAAGATTTTAATAGCCAACGCTTTCTATTAGTATATTACGCCGGACACCCACCAAAGAGTCATCATTGCAATTCATGAGAAACAGTAAAATACTACAAAAACTTTTCTTAAGGTTATTTTTTATTAGAACCTATAATTTCACCAGAAATCAGGTGTGGCCACACATTTGCCTAACTCTGTGTATGTAACACATGTTTTAGTTTCAAAGGTAATATTTTCTGTCAGTATATACAATAAATATATAATTTTGTATATAGTCGTATTCTAACCGCATCAAATTACTTCAAACCGTAATCAATAAAAACTTAGTGATAACGGTTTGAAGTAACTTGATGCGGTTGGAAGACGTTTGTTATTTTAGCGCCAAATCAATGACGGTACTCTAAATTCGGTTAACTTTAGTTTATCGAACTCGCTAACCAATCCGTGGAACAGAATTTGTAGTAGTTAACTTTGGAAGGTTATGTTAATGTTGCCATAAACAGACAACTTATCCATTTTGGTCTCTGCAATAATTTAAAACTACCTACTAAAATTGTAAGTACATCTAAATTGTTAATGGAGATGGAGATCCAATTAGTAATATTAATACATTTGTATTCTTTTGGCCAAATGATGAATTTTTGATGAAAATGCAGAGATTTTTTTATTATTATATTTTTCACAATTGAAACACAATGGAATCGATTGCCTGTAGTTAAACAATATTCTTTATATTGTCTGTGCTTGATCACTACCATGATCTTCTCTGGTACTAAGTACCTAATTTCTTCAAATGTGCAAAAATATAACGCCACATACGAAAGTGTATGTAGAAATTGTATCTAGTAAAGATAACTTGCAATCCAGTCATCACTATATGGTATGCTAAAATGTTTGTATTAAAAAGTTCATTATTCCTTAACTCAACCCTTTTTTGACATAATATTTGCAAATTTTTTGAATTTTTTGTCGTCTGCACTCTTTCAAAGAAAATCAAATATTTCATGAATCGTGAGACACTTAGTTGCCCTACTAATGACGATTTAAGGACGAAAACGTGGATAGTAGTAGCAACAATTATTAAATCGCATACATAATGTTCAAAAACATATCTTTTATACAAACAAAACATTTTCTTTTAATTTGAACATGATGGTACAAGTTGAAACATAAAACAAATTCTACAAATTCACTTTTATTTCAGCTTTATTGTTATTTTAATAATGCGCCATTATAAACTCGATAATAGTTTTCCCAAAGATGGTAGACTGTCCCAAACGATTATCTCACAATATCTATTTTGACTATCCTGCAAATGTGAAAACTTACTGAACGGGGATCTCGATAATAAAAGCTGCGTGCTACTAGTTGATTGGGTTAACTAAGTTTAGAGCGCAAACTTTGTAACTAGAGCGAATTCAAATAGGTAAATCCTCTTAATATTGCGGTCTGTATCCGCAGCCTATTTACATAAACTTTGAACACAAGCCTTTTGCCAGTACACGTTTACTTCAAGCCTCGCCGTATACCACCAACCTGGCACGGGAACACATTGCAACGATGTTGGCGTTTGCCTACAATAACCCTCGTCTTATTTAATCGCTGCACACCTGGAGTACCTCTCAAGTGTTTAATTAAAAAAGAAACAAGCAACTTTATTAATTCGCTCTCATGACGGTTTGTTTATAATTTAACGAATTTCTCAAACTGACAAGTAAATTGTAGAGTAGGGTATCTCCGTATATAACAGAAAATAATGAAAAGGGATTGGAATTATTCTCAGAATATTTGTTCCTATAATTTTTGTGTAATGTTTACAAAATTATCAAGGAAATGGTATTAGTATAAATGTTACTTCCTAAGATTTTCCACTGATATAATCAACTTTTCATAATATCTCTTTATAATTTTTCATTCTTAAATAAATATTTTTTCGAAATCCTCTAAAATAAGTTATTTCACTTCATTTCGCTATACGTAAATATTAGCGAACTACTCGGTTTATAATTCGCTGATTTGAATATAACTGAAGGATTTTGTAGAATCCGTCCAACATTTTATATTGCCGCCTTTTATTTTCACGGAAATTCATGTTTATGTGTTTTGTTTTTTTGAAGTTAAGGTGGGTACATATAGCCCAAGTACTTGAGCAAGTGCTCATTGTACCTATGACCCTATTAAATCTCTTACTTCCACTCTAGCAGCTTGGTGTTCTCTATAAAGCCCAGTATCTTGCCCAGTGGAAACTTGAGAACCCTCGAAGGCTCCAATAGATCCTTCCCGAAATCTTCTGCCTGAGTACTTTCAATTCCTCATATGTGCAGGTTACATGTCCCCTCCTGTAGTTCACCTCTTCTGCTGTTCAGTTGCCAACCCACTAATGGTTTGAACTTCTTTCTTGCTGTATCTGAGTAGATTATCAGAGAACTTAGCATCCCCATCTCCTATTACGGAGTTGCCCTTTAGTCGATTTCCATTTCCTTGTACTTTCATTATCTAATCAGGTCAAAATCTTCCTTTTCGCGGAATCCTTGGTAATTCCAGATACGGGCTCTAGACCTATGAAATGTCTTTAAGAGCCCTTAACCTAGCTACAGGGTTCGAAAAAGTTAGGAAAAGTAAAAAAGCGACGCTAGAGCGTTCTAGTGTGGTCTATTCGATGCGCATTTTAACGGAGAATTGAATGCCGACAATCGGAGTTCGATATCTCTAACCGTTTCCGAGATATTCGCGGTTAAAGTTACGATAAGTAAAAGCCGACGTTACAGCGTTCTAATGTGGCCTATTCGATGCGCATCTTTTTGCAAAATGTACCGAGGTTACGAAACACCCTGTACGATTCCCGATAATTTTGCGTTATAGAAAAATTATAATCCTACAACAATTTATAAAATTTTCCTATCTGCCACTGTTTACGAGACATAGAGGAATCCTCTGCTAGTGAAACACCCTGTATATGTATATAAATATATATACAAGTGTAGGATTTACAACAATATAAATAAGGGTTAACATAAAAACAATCATCTTTCCTACAACGCATATGATTAAATATAGTTTTAAATATATTAAGTTTAAAATAATGGTGGATGCGCCAGTTATAGCAAATTAAATTTGCATTAGAGCGTAACTGTAATGATTTATTCATATTTATAGTGAACTCCATTTGTATCGTGTAATATCGAACACGAGTACTCCAACAAATTAAACTCGTACAGCGGGAAGTAATCTGATATTTTGTATGTCTAGTAAATCTCCAGCTAAGCAAGTTAACTGTACTTAGAAGAACTAAGAACGCATTGAAATGTCAGATGAAAGAATGATTTTAGTTGACAATGATTAAAAGTTGTGAGTCTAATTATAAATTAGGTATCATTCATTTTAAGTACTGGAACATGCAATTTTGTTATCACCCTTGATTCCCTAGCAAGTTTTGTTTACAGTTGCGTTGCGTTTAATTCACTTCTGAAGTAATATTCTAAGTTTTCAAGCAGGTGTGTAATATTTTCACCTTAATGACACAATTATTATCGAAAACAATCTCTGCAGAATGAATTTCTGTTTCCGTTAGTATATGTGTGAGTATGTTTAGATTTATCGTTGAAACACCAAGGAATGATTGACAAATGAGGTGAAAGTATTCGGGTTGTTAACCCTGCATAGTCTACTGGTATGTTATATCATCTGCCAATAAATCTTGAATTGATGTTTACGAATAAAGATACTCTGGAGAGTAGCAAAAGACAGTTTAATTTTCTGCTTTTCAAGATTGATAAAGCCTCATGTTTTCTTATTTTCTTATCCTCCGTGCTAAACGAATCTAAAATAAACTAGGTTACGTAGGTTCAGGCCGATATATAGATGTATATATCTAGGTACATAATCCGTTCATACATATGTCACTGCAGATCTTCATTTGCATCAGTAAATTCTAATTACGCGACGTGTTTTCAGCATTCGTGTTTGTTCATATATACATATATGAACATGTTATACGGAATATTAAAGCAGATACGAGAGTAATTTGTTGCACGGAGGTCGTTTCTTGTTACGGTGTAATTGATAGTTTGATTTTGTCGTGCCGTTAATCACATTCAACGTCCGTCTATCTGAAAAGCTCTGTGCAAAACCTTGACGGATAAATTGCAGGTGTGGATCGCTCTGCGAGTAATCTTATGATCACGATTTCGTTTGACGTTGAAATATCAGTTTGCATATAGTCTAGGATGTTCGCATTCATACGAAATGCTTTGCAAGAAGCCTTGGAATATGTAGATGCATATTTTAGGTTCAAAACGTAAGCAATCACTTTCTGCTACTTTCTGATATATCGATGTCGCTTTAGGATGAATATTGTGGGAATTCGATGTTTGCGGTCATACAAATGATTTGACCTCCAGTGTATATTCTAGCATTTAGTAAATAAATGAATTAACTTCCTTGGATTTTTTTTTAATGAATAAAATAATAACATAAAACTTTTAACAAAATCATGAAATAAAAACACTAAATTTTAATTGAAGTAAATATCACGTATTTTAGGATTAAATGTGTTGTCTGTTTTTGTATTTCTAGTGAATAAGCCTCTATTGTATAAATAAATTCTAAAACATAGATTTGTGGTGATATAAAGAGAAATATTCTTATGTACTCATCATAATTGTTTTTGGTTTGATTCCTTAAGACAAAATGGCATCTTATGTATTTATTCATATACAGCGTGATTTTCAATGTATGCGACAAACTTTAAGAGCTGATTCCTGAAGTTATTTTCATCATAAAAGTTTATATGAGTATATGTCCAGAAGGGTTTGGTCTTAAAGTTATTGAATGTTTAATAATAAATTATGAACTATGACTAACACGATATAATATCATAGTTGGTTCTTCCAAAACTATTGTGTTGAGAGGGAATTGTTTATTTGTCATTTCAATATTTGTCAATAGTTGTCAGATTATTCATTCAGTTTATTGCCAGTTTCTGTTTTCTAAAATGAATTAAACGAATGCTGAGATGTGTAATATGCATTTCGTTTACGGTCTTGTCAATGGAAATTCACGTGCTGCTAGACGTCTTTATGAAGAACGATACCCGAACGTATCATCCCGCACCATTCAATATTTGCCCGTCTTCACCAACGTCTTAGTGAAACGGGAAACTGATAACGAGTACCCATCAACAGTGAGAACTCCACAAGTTGAAGAGATGGTACTAGATGAAATTGAGAAACATCCTACTACAAGCATCAGAAAAATTGCGTTTGCGTTAAACATTAGTCAGGCCACAGTTTGGAGAATATTGATAGATCAACTGTTGTGTCCATATCACATTTAACGGGTGCAGGCACTTTTGCCGGCAGATTTTCCGCAAAGAGTGGCTTTTTGTCACAAAATCGCACAAAACCCTGAACTGAGAAATCGTATTATCGCAGCTTTTCAAACAATTCGAAATAACCCTGGTATTTTAGAACGGACTCGCCAGTCAATACGACGGAGGATAGAAGCTTGTACTGCAGTTGGGGGCGGTCATTTTCAACAGTTAGTATAAGTTAATTTTGTTTTACTAATTAGTTTGTTAATTTATAATAAAAACATTAATTATGTTAACCTACTATTAAACATTGAACAACTTTAGATCTAAGCGAATTTGGACATATGTTCTTATGAACTTTTATGATCAAAATAACCCCAGAAATCAGCGCTTAAAGTTTCTCGCATATATTGAGAATCACCCTGTATACTTTACATTACATATATTTTCTGGGTATGATTAAAATTTCAATTTATAATGACATCCTTTTTCTTTCTGAAAAGTGTGGAGTTTGCTTAATTTCGATTGATTATAACTTTGTTGAAATGAATCTTTTATAACATATACTATCATGTTATTTTAAATTTCTTACTATAGCTACCACAAATTGCAAACACCTTTGATTTAACCTACTTTTAAGCATGTAAATACTATATCTCATGTTTTATTCGTAGATGCAATTTTTCTTTCATTAAAAACGAATGCGTGGATTTTAAATTATATTCCATTAGCTTTCATCGCGGATATGACTGAGTACATCAAACTTATATATTTACTTTTTCTCTGTACTCTGACTAAATTAATTTCTCCATCAAGTTGGACTGGAACCCGCACGAAAATAATCTTGCTTTGATAAAAACAGCTTTAACTTTTTTCTTCTATGTACTATCCTTGTTTATATCCGGATTGCTCCCAAAATATGTCTTCTTGTGGCATACGCTCTAAGATCTCCAAATAAACTGGGTTTCACCAAACATACAACATTGTTTTCTGTTCAAGCGCTCAAATAATGTAAAAATAGGCATTTATAATTGATTAATTTTAACTAATCAGAATGAGAAAGATTTTAATACTGCTTTTATTCTTATATACTTACGGCAGTTTTGTGTGTCAGCCCAATGTATTAATTGAAAAGGTTATTAAACGCAGTAGACATACAGGGTTATTTCATCTCTGAATGTAAAAAAATACTTGTATCATTATTTAACAGTTTTTTACACTGAACAGTGTTGTTACGGCGCTATCGATTTCCATGTATACATACTACAAAAGTACCTGCATGCCCTTTGAATACCGGGATTACAAAAACGAAAAACCCTTTTTAAATGTCACCTGCAGGGATTTGTAGCACATTAAGGTTTTTAGCTCCGCGCGTCCTTTTATTCTTTTCGAGTACAAAAAAATGCACTAAATATATTTGCGCAAACACATTATTTAGTTAAAAGTAACCAAATAATTTATTCCACTGGTACTCTATCTCAAAATATAAAAGCTTATTCATGCTGAATAATATGTAATACTAATGTGTTTCGTCAAGAAATATCTCGATAAAAACGGGCAAACACCTGTAATCTCAGAGGGGAAAATTCGTGACCTTCACTCGGTTTACTGACAATTATTGGTCACAACTAAAAAAATTGCGATTGCGCAAGAGCTAAGTTTAGCTTCCCATTAGCTAGAACAAACTTAGAAAAGGTGACGATTTCGCATAGATAAAATTTTATAGCTGTCCATTCTATTTATATATATTCCTTGGTTTCTCTAGACAGCACCAGTCATTATTAGGCATTTGTCACTCTATCTATGTCACTCAAGGAGTGCAGCTCTATTCCAGTCGGTTGTCCCTTATAAATTTAATACATCCGTACTGCACTAACAAAGGAACATCGGCAACTATCAAATTCCGATCTTCATGAAAAATAACACTGGTCAAGAAAATTTCAGATTTATTTTTGTCCCACAAGGTAAAGTTAGTAAAATTGGTAACACTTTTTACACTTGTTTCATATTTGTTTTCAGAATTTTTCTATCAGGCAGGGTTTCAGAGCGACAAAGCAATGAAATTTTTGGTGAACGTATATATTATAATTTAGATTTTGAACCAACTTTTTATAAAAGATATGTAGACGATTGTTTGGCTTGTATTCCAGAAGAGAAGATCACACAATTTCATCAGCTCTCCAACGAATTTCATCCGAAATTACAATTTACGCTCGAAATAGAAAAAAAATACAGTTTAAACTACTTAGATCTTACTTTGATTCGAGAAAATAATAAAATTTTGACAATATCATATACCAACATTTTCTGGTCGTTATTTAAATTTTCATTCTGCCCAACCTTTCGTTTACAAAAAAAATGTTATGTCTGCCCTAATCTATAGAGCCATTGTATTAACCAATCCAAAATATAGAAAAGAGGTATTAACACAGTAAAAATTAATTTACAAAAGAATAACTATCCTTTACCGTTAATTCAAAAAAACATTAAAAATAAAATACATCAACATTATAACATCAAAAAAGTCATTAAAATAACAAACACAAATCCAAATACTTTTAAATTTGTTTATCCCATATGTTCCACAATTATCCGAAAAACTTAACAAACTATTTAACCCCCATCCCAGTGAGAACAAGTTGGTTACATTTACGTGAATTTAACGTTGTATTGGTTGAAACAACGTTAATGGTTATAAGTAACACGTTTATTATATAACCAATTTTTAACTATACATTGAAGAAACGTTATATTAACTAAAAAATGTAACGGATAGTTTAAATTTAACTAAAATAACACGTTGTAGTTGCATCGTTTATTTTAGGTTATAAAACAACGTTACAATATGAGAAATTATTAACTGAAATGTAATGCATAGTTTAAATATAACTAAAATAAAACGTTATAGTTTCAATGCTTATTTTACGTTAAAAAACAACGTGAAAATATGAAAAATTATTAACTGAAATGTACCGCATAGTTTAAATATAACTAAAATAAAACGTTTAGTTACACCGTTTACTCTGCGTGAAAGACAACGTTGAAAAATGAAAATTAGTGGCTGAAATGTAACGCATAGTTTAGATATAACTAAAATATGAAGTTGTAGTTTCACCGTTTACTCGTTGAAAAACGTTTGAAAGACAACGTTGAAAAATGAAAAATTATTAACTGAAACGTAACGCATATTTCAAGTACAACTAAAATAAAACGTAGCTTCACCATTTACTCTACGTTAAAAAGCAACGTTGAAATATGAAAAAACTATTACTGCAATCCAACGCATAAGTATAAGTATAGTTAAAATAAAATGGTGTTAAATTTGTTTGTTTTAAGATAAGATTGCTTTTGCATGAATGAATGCAAAATGTATTTAACAATAAGTAACACAATTATTGTATAAAACTGCCACACTCATGAATGTATCATCCCTCCCCCATTTCAAATAAACTCTTCCACCCCTGTTGCGCATCTGCAACGTGCACGGTACACTTGCAGTTACATGTCTACTACGCTAGTCGAGTGTTAGAACTTTTCTTTATCTTTATAACAAAGTTTTATATTAATATATGATACGCAACAATCAGTGTATTGAACTAAACGGTGAGTAGCTAGGTACCCCATCAATTAAGTCTATCCTGGTTATATTTGCATATACGATGCACATTGCACGTATAATTATGTATATGCATATACACAATTGGCAAAACAGATAGTAGCCATCTTAAATAAAAACACTAATGTCAGAAAATTTAACTAATTCTAAAATTGTTCTTGAGGAACCTGGTTTCTTAGTATACACCACCTTCTTACTTTATTTTCAAATATATAGGTTAGCGAATGCTGAGTGTTCTAAAATCTGATTCTTGTGTAAAAGAAATTATCTAATTACTGTTACATGACGTCGTTGCAGTGAAGCATAACTGGAAGGGAAGGAACACTTAGTTTCACAAAACGGGAACCAGAGATAAACGGGAACTATAGTAACAATATACAGTGAGTATTAAATACTTTCATTCGTTTGTAATACAAAAATCTAAGAAACCAATCAAGTAAACATAACTTATATAATATTATATCCCTAAAATTTACAGCCTGAGTCCTTGTGTTAGTTATGATACTGTTGTTGAGTCTTCCATTTAAAGTTACAATTTAACAATACATACATACAGCAGAAAGTGCAGTGAAGACTGGTGAAATATACGCCCCATAGACTGTTTGGGTAGAAGACCTGATGTGCAAAAAAAGGGAAAATTATATATCTATAAATGAAATGACCTCGTTACTTTCTTAGTTTGGTAAGAATTCTATTACTTTTTATTATTATTATGTTATTATTGCATTTATTTATAGGTAATACATTTTAGTTTTTCTGAAGAAGCATTATGTTTCATTGAAGAGCTATCCGAGTTCAATACTATGATGTGATCATTGAATGATTTAATTAAAATAAAATTTAATTTAGTATTGGACATTATGACTTTTAATCTATAACCAATTTTCGTTATCACCACATACTGTTGATTTTCATACATTGGGCACCTCACTAAATTACGCATATGTGACGTTACTACTACGTGGTTATAAAGGTTTGATATAGAAATTTTTTAACCCTTCGTTAGTGTGGTGTAGTTGCCATACCCCAGTATGTAGCAAACATACTGGTGTATATGCATACTCCACCACACTAACGAAGGTTAACGTTGAGGTTACGTTACCTGTAAACCGATTTTTACGTTTTACAGAGTGGTTATTAAACGTTAAAATACAGCTTGTGCTAAACGTTTCTATTTAACGATATTTTCTATTAAAAATTAAACGTTAAAATAACATTAGCATATGACGTGAAATAACGCTTAATAAGTAAGTTTTTGTCAACGTATTTTGTCGGGACATAGATATGTCGCTTCGACGTTGTTTATAAACGTTACGAAACGTTCGGTTTACGTAAGAACAACGTTTTCTTAACGTTTATCTTAATTGAGATAATAAAAACTTGCACATAAACAACCAATAATTTGAAATTTTGGTTTTTTCAAAATTAAAAGACAGTATTCCATTACAACACCAAAGTCATGTAGTATACAAAATCCCTTGCAACAATTGTGATGGTATGTACATAGGACAAACGTCACAACAACTTCACAATAGAATAAAAGGTCACAAATATCAGAATAATCTCACTTTGCATTAAAAAAACACATATTAAACATAGGTCATACTTTCAATTTTAATAGTACAACAATTTTAAATAAAGAAAGCAATTATAAAGCGCGATGCATATTAGAAATGATTCAAATAAATAAACATAAAAACTCAATAAATGATAAAACCGAAATAGAAAGTTTATCTAAAATTTATGCACCCATCATTTAAATAGTACTTTTCGCCGTTAGTATAAATGTAAATTGACAAATAAACATTTTTTTTTAAAAACAGTAAAAAAGCCCATCGCTGAGCTGGCCTTGCGTATGTTTTGGATGTAACCTTCGGCACATTTGAATTCAGTATGCTACACACACATGAATAGTAAAATACTTTGACAAATAACATTTTTAATTTAATTTTCAAAAAAATGTTGTTAAATGTTTGTAAATATAAACTCATCTATAAAATTTAAACTGTTATTAAATTATAAAATTTGAATTGTAGAATTATAAAAAGGCATTGATATTTTCTGAAGAAGACAATAACAAATTTGTCGAAACGTAAAAAAATGGTTTAATTTAGTAAATTTCTCATTAAATTGTGCAAAAAGAATAAATTTTCACCAAAAAATATTATAATATGTATTTATATAAATCATGAAGAATGACGTACAAAGTTATATATTACTTGGAAAATGTGCGGATATATGACTGTCGGCTGTACTTCGCTTCACAAACATCTCTCTTCAGCATCCAGCAATAATCTGCCAATATAGCAGGACCTCATTGCCTTGGTATTCTTCTTCATTGATTAAAATATCCGGTGAATCTTTTGTCATGCTCGTCACTGACTGCTCCAAGATTTTTTTTGGAAAAAAGTCCAGTGGAGTCGAGAAATGTATTCTAGATTTTATATTGCAACCCATGGCTTTATATGAGGCCAGTAGATTGTTAACAATCTCTACGTAGTTTTCGACTTTACGATTTCCCAAGAAGTCGTCGCAAATCTCTTTAAAAGACAACTGTGCTGTTTTTTCAATTCCATTTAGCACCCCAACAACATTTTTAATCTCAAAGTAGCTGTCTGATCTGGGATCCCACAAAAATACCTTCCTTTTCCTAAACATCACTGATCTTAGGGAACTTACTCCTCACATATGCAAACTTACTGTTAGTTTTATCCATAGCTTTGACAAAGTTTTTCATCAACCCACTTTTTTGAGGATCAATAAGTGGGGTACCAATGACAGTCTTATTGCCTGGTGTCAGTGAAGTTCGCTTTTGGCACTCGTTCTTTTTATAATGATTTTTCCTATCCCGACGGTCCCATTCACAGAGGAAACAACAATACTTTGTGTTACCGAGTTGCATGCCGAGCAAAAGTGAAACAACTTTCAAATCGCCACAAATATTTCACTTGAAATCGTTGCACTTAATTTTTTTGTTGCCAATAAAACTGTATTAAAATTTCCAACTATTTAAGTACAAACTGTATTTCACTTTTTCCAAGCTAATCTACTAGAAATGGAGGCCGGCTATTAACTTAACAAAAAGTACAAACATAAAATGTGCATCCTTCCATACACACGCAATGCTAGGGCGCCGAAAAACTTTTAGTAAAATAATCAACGAGCTCTTTATCGCGGTCCCGTATTCACTCTTTTTCGTTATAGCCTAAACGTAAAAGTCTCGACAAAGTTCAAACGGCTCACGTTAACAGCCAATAAAAAAAATACAGATTTACTGATCACAGAGGTAATTTTTTATTTCCACGCGTCAATAGATTCACTTATAATTGCACTGCAATTGCCTGAATTAACACTCGACCGACGTGGACTTTTTTTCCGCAGAACAAAGAGGAAGGTTTAATTAAAAACAAAAAGCTGTAGGGGGACATATTAAATCCAAATTACAGTTCGATTAATTCAACCTCCTTCTCTGATTTCAAATTAGCAAATCTATTTCTGAAGGCGCCGATTTTTTTATCAGGGGTATTTAAATAAAAGCCCTATAGTAAGCGAACTTCTTCGTAATAGCTTTATCCAAACCTATTGGATTTCCTAAATAATCTTACGTTAGGATTTCGACAAGGATAGTCAGCATCTTAAAGACATAAAATGGACATAATATACTATTTTACGTCACGATATTAATTGCGAAATCTTCAGATAATGCTGGGAAAAAAGTTGGACTCGTGCAATCTCAACCTTCGAACAGTCGAATATATATATAATCGCAAAATTCATCAAAAGATTAAACATATGCATGGTGTAAGATGGAAAGGCTTAAATTATCAGGGGTGCACAAACACATAAATGACACCGGACGTAGTATCAAAAATAGAAATTCAAAACAGAAACGTAAGTCATCAAACACATACTGTCGTTGATTTCAGGCAAGCCTTTGACAGCATCAATAGAATCAAACTGATAGAAGAAATGGAAGTAATGAAAATACCTGCAAATTGATAACGCTAGTTCAAATGACAATGAAAATTCTAGCCGCTAAGGTCATTACAACAGAGGGAGCCACAAATGAGATCAAGATCGAGGTGGAGTGAGAAATGAGACAGGGTGATGCGTTATTTAATATCGCTTTGGACGGAGTAGTACGAACAATTGAGTTAAAGAAAACAATCTCGCAGAGTTCAAATCAATTCGGTAGCATATGCTGACGCATGTGCGCCTAATTGGTAAGAACAAGGAAGACGTAGAAGCGTGCCTGACGATACTGGTTAGCGAAGCGAGGAAGAGAGGACTTGAGATACAATGAGAGCAAGACCAAATACATGATATGCTCGAGAAGAGGAACTAGCACAGATCAAAATCAAAATAGGACCATACAACTCGAAACAGTAAAGAATTTTAAATACTTAGGAGTGACAATCAACTATGAAAATAGAAGAAGTGTAGAAACAAACAGAAAGAATACTAGCTGGAAATAGGGCTTACTGGCGATACAGAAAACTATTAATTGATAAAAACACACAGTAAAAATACAAAATAAAATTGTACAAAACAGCGATAAAGACAGTAGCCAACTTAGGAGCCGAAACGATGTGTTGAACAGCAGGAGACGAAGAAATTCAGAATTTTTGAAAGAAAATATTGAAGAAAATTTGGGGGCCAAAGATAACAGAGGAAGGGGAGTACCGACAGTTGATGAACCACAAGATAAACAATATTATGGAGAAGAGAAGATATCGTCAGGGTCACAAAATCTCAGAGACTACGCTGGTTGGGCATTATACAACGAAGAGAGTCGGAGAACCTTATCAAAAAAGTAAGTGAGTGGAAACCAAATGAGAAGACAGCCAAGAGGCAGACCTAAGGCAAGATTGGGAGGATCAAGTACGTCAAGATATAAAGAAACTTGGAGTTAAGGAATGGGGAGAGGGCAGTAATAAAATAGAGAAGAATTGACCAGAATAATACAGAAGCAAAAAGAAGACAATAATTTATAGTTGAGACTGGACCAACACGATGCCAAGCGAGTGATTCACCGTAGTCCACAGAATCTAAAGAGCTCCTCGTAAAGGAGCGGCTACCATTCGATTTAGAATGTATACAGCAAATATATAATATATAATATATAAATATATACTATATTAAATCATTAACAGAATTAAGCATTTATGAAGCCATCTGCAGGGTTATTTTTGTGGTTGTTGTGCAAACAACTATAAAAACTGCAATGAAAGATATATCAAATTTCTACTAGAAGATCCTCAAATCTTAATGGGCTTATTCGGTGGAGTGTGTGCATGCAAGGACTTAAAAATTGCAATAGTTCTCAACAAATCTGATTTTGAATTAATAACATAACACTGGAATGATATAAAAGACTTACTTACGGGTAATCTACCAAATTTCTGAAAACAGTAATAATTTATTAGTCACCACTGAATTTAATCAATGTCCAATGTAAGGTATTCCTCCATGAATTAAAAATCTCAATGTATTGCATATACATCTATAAGAAGAAATGGTGTATAAATTCTTTGTTCTTCCGTCGCTCTGTAAAGCAGTTTATAACGTAGTTGTAAAATAGATTACTTCAGCAAAAATAACGTTATTGCAATATCTCATCAAGGGTTTCGCAAAAATCATTTAATTACAATAACGCTGGCAAGATAATGTTGGTGGGTTTGGGTTATTTAGTTCACAGGTATCCGTATTGAATATATACTGCGGGTTGTAGTGTCCTCTGAAAGGTTATTCATCTTCTCATCCAGAGAAGTATATCTGTGCTAAGCTCTAAAATTGCTTTTCCCGAATCTGTAAATGTGCATATTCGTTCACTTTAGTGAATCTAATATCCGCACCGGATCTCTGACTGGATTCTGCTGTGTCAGGTTTATTGACAATCTCTGACAGATTTCTTCTATGATTCTTCAAATCTCTCAATTATACTTCATTAAGCTTGACGATAATTGGTTCCAGTTGCTGGATTTTTAGGCCGGTTGAATAAAGATCGACTTCTCCCTGCTGTACCTTTCGATTTCCAATGAACACCTCATGTGACATTATTAGGCTCATTATAGGATCTGTTCTCATATTTGTGTTTGAATCACCATTCTGGAACGAATTAAGAGTGCCTCCCAGGTTTAACTATAGAGAAGTGAGATGCTTCCAATCACAATCAGTGCAACATATATTTTTATTAACGTATCTTATGTATATTTGCTTATTTAGTGTGATGATCCTATTTTATGTATATATCTATAACTTCCGACCATTTTAATCAGAGTTCGTGCTAAAATACTTTGCGGTTCTCTACGTACTATATATAATTTAGCAATTCGCACTCGAAATTCCTAATTCCTGGAAGATCTATATTTAAAAAAAACTGTCAATGTGATATCTCTAACTAGCGGCCGATTGAAATTTTGTGCAGTTGCTCTAAGATGCTCGAACACTTGCTCTACAATAAGAGCTACAATCGTGTACAGCATTATCCACACAACAGCATGGTTTTATGGTTGGTAAAGCGACTCTGATAAATTTGGCATAAATTACACAATTCATTAACACTAGTTCAGATGCTCGAAGTCAAGTAGACGTCATCCTATGTCGCTACAATGGTTACCAGTCCGATATCTATACTGGAACTACGGGTGTTCCTCAGGGATTAAAGCTTGGCCCACTATTGTTTATTGTTTATATGAACGACTTGCCATTAAGTTAGAAGTCATGTTTTTGCTTATGCAGATGACTTGAAAATCTTTGGCAAAGTTTCTTCAATCTCCGACTGTGAAGATCAACAGCGGGATCTATGTGTTATTAATAACTGGTGCTAGAAAAACAGGATCAATATCTGCAATCATAAGGGTGCATTTGTAACTTATACCACGATCAAGAAACCGCTGATTTTTAATTACTTTATTGAGCATACGCAGGTAAAAGTTCTAGGTGTTATATTCGATCAACGACGTCAGTTTTTCTGAGCATTTTATTTTACACATTTTGATAATCTACATAATATGTCACTTTTCACTGAGTTTTATGATTAGAATTTGCAAAAACTTTACCAACTTAGAAACACTGAAGAAGCTCTTTTCATTCATTAGTTCGATCAAAATTCGAATACCCTAGGTAATGCAAAGACGATTTCTAAAGTATTTAACATTTAAACAAACGTATAGTTTTCAGAGTCTTCCCGCTCGATGCGAACCAGCCAGCGCTAAATTCATATTGAAACTGATAATAATTATATAGATACTCATTCAATCCACAGTTTCTCGACACCCACAGCCAGAACAAATATTCTAATGAAGGCTCCTATGACTCATATGGCACATTTTTTTTGTTTCACACTACAAACCGCATTTTATTTAATTTGCTTATCTTTAATAATTAGTTTTACGCACTCTCTGTTTTATATTGTCTTTTTAATGGTTAATTCTGTTGGGCGATAAAGATTACAATTAGTATTGGTATTTTTTAACTCCATTGTAAGATTGATTACGGCAAGTAAAATGTTTGATTTCAATATCAACAGCTCTTCAACTTCATGATGTAGGTTCAGTCTGTTAATTACATACACAGATAAAGCATGTTTTAAAATAAATGAACATTTAACGTACATGTCTCATTACTTGCTCTACATTAATTGAAGATTCAACTGAAATAGAAAATGTATGCACCAGTATTCCGAGCAATAGATGTCTCTAATTATAGATTATTAATCTATAATTAGAGACATGACAATGCATTGCTTTTTACCGTCAAAGCAATTTCAATTTTGCGTTCTCCTTTCCCTGACATTAACTCAATTCTGAACGAGTAATTAGTAGGTCTAATAGCTATCAGCAGAATACGAGTCGACCATTCTTCTTTTCGAGAAAGTGGGAGACTCGATTTCATTTTTTCCGGCGAAATTTATGGCGTTTTTCTTTCTCATCTCGGAGAAACTCAAACGAAAATCCACAGAACAAAGTCCTAAAATCTAATTTAGGTGGTGTCGCTGTATTACATTTTATTTATACCCAGACAATACTAAAAAAAAGCAGGGTCGAACAGAAAGGGATATCGAGCACACACTTCTACACGCCCCTATTTCGCCCGTGGCTTTTTACCTGCCTCTATCTTATATCGGTATTACAGGAAAGCGTTTAAAAGATTTCCAATTTGATTTAGTTCTTATATAGATATATCGATGCGATATTTTCGCTTTATTTGCAACACTATGGTGTTACGACGTAAGAGTTGTGTGTTGTGTGAATATTTTTATAATAAGTGATTTCTTTGTTCCAGAAAAAATGCCCGCTTTAAATCTGTTTTTACCTTATCAAATCGCCTGACTGCCAATGTGTCATCTCCAAACATCATTGTCGCATGTTATGTGGTATCTCCGTATAAAACCGAACTAAAAGTGGTCCCAGTATCGATCCTTAGCGGACACCTTTACTATTTTCTTTTATTCCAGTTTAATATCTGTTTTATATATTTTCGTGACAAGTACGGTCAATTAAGCTCCGTATTGATAAAGGAGAATTTTCCTTGCGGTTTTATGAACAATCTTTATAGGCAGAAGAAGATTGCAAACTTTTTACAGTAAAAAAAATAACAAATTAATGGTTTTGTACTTATCAATAGTATGGTCGTCTCTTGGTTATTTACGTTAACGAGAATTCTAATAAAGGAATTCTAAAATCAAATTGTTGCTACAATAAAAACTATTTTAATTTTAAAATGAGTTTCTGTAATACGTAGCAAAGTTTTATTACCCTACCTACATTATATTAGGAATGTTATAACTGTTCTTTTTAAATCCAGCAGCCTCATATTTCATTTAATCATAACAATTCTCCATAAATTTACGTAACCATAAAATTTGTGTCTCTATTAAGGCTGAATATTGCCCGCTCTGCTTTCAAATTTTAAATTAAAATAGAATCAGGTGAATATCAAGCGAATAAACTTTGAATTGGAATTCCTTCAAACGAAGTACCGACGATTAAGACTACATGTCAATGAAGACAGGAAGATTAATATTCTCTCGAATTTAATAAGCAAACGCTAAAATTAGATAGAACGATTTGAAGCGAGCGGAACAGAAAACGAGCGTGGACTCGCTGCCGACAATTAAGCAGTTTTTCAAGACGACACGGCCTGAGCCTCGCTGATAAGAGTGTGCACTTGTATTAGCGGGGAAGTTAGTATGAGAAGCGTCGGCCAACTTACCGCTTAACTTTCGTATTTTACGATTATGCTAAATAGTTTTCGGGGTAACCAATTGTGTAATACTTCGTTTATTGTCCGCAAACTTTACCATTTCCTGATTTCCTCGAAGTTGAGAGGACATTAAAAAGATATTCTGACTGAAGGTCTATAACTTCACCAATATAAAAACAAATTCACCAATTTGCTGAGTCACCAAAGTTAACTAACTTTGTTGATTGCATAATTTGGGGAATTTGTGCAAATTCTTTTTCCACGTGCTGCTTACAAATACTATTATAAATCATACAGACATACCTATACAGTAACAACAAAAAGGATCATCCGTGACAATATGATTTGCAAATGAAGCAAATTAATAGCTCACTTAAAGATAGGAATATGAACGAGTACAAAACCCGGATACATAAAAGGCTAATATGTAACCCCTTGCGAGATAAGTTGTTTTCATTCTATCTTCTATTAAAATATGTATGACTAAAAGTCAGAGTTTTACAAATCATTCTACAATATACTCACTTAAATATGACACATATGTTGGTGTTCCTTGCTTAGTTTTGCAAATTAAAAGAGAAATAAATAGTCCTAAGCATAAAACACCTTTATTTCTGAAGATTCATAAGAAATGGAGTTCCTAAGTATATACAAACACGAATTTTCAAAATAGAAATCTGATATGGAAGGCATATTATATCAATGTATAGATGTGCAAAGACGCTAAAGTCGCAATAGTTCTGAAGTTAATAATTTTTAGATATTTAGGCACTGCTCCCGTTAGTGTAATTATGGACAAGTTTGAAACTTTAAAAGACCTGTGTACCAAAGGCTGCAAATTTTTGGACTCTTAATATTTTGTCTTATAACTTTCCAAAAAGCAGTTTGAAGTTGTAACAATCTAAGCGTTCAATGACTCTTTACATTTAACAGTCCGTCATTATTTTCCAAAACATGAAAAATTTTGAATTTGATCGAATTTTGAGGCAAATAACGGGAATTGCTCACCCTACCAAGAATATCAGAATTTACATGCATGAAACTATGCAACAAGGAAATAAAATACATATTTAGAATATCGGGAAGCTTCTTCTACTAGAAGCAAATTTGCCAAGTTAATCTTCTTTAAGCATACCTACGAATAGTTGTAGTCGTTATAGAGGATTCTAGTTGTCATCTCCGCCATAAAGTTACAACTAATAAGTGCATTGTAGGTATAAGTATAGGTGGCAATGTTAGTAAAATTTCACTGGTCGTTAAGGGACAGACAACCACATAGTGTTAGTCCACACGAACTAAAAGTTATGAGAGAGAAGTTTTAATTTTTTTTTAAATGTGGATATAAAGATGAAAGTATAGACCACAGATAAAACATATAACATAGTAATATAAATGTATACATTCTGTATAGCTTCCACGGCAATAGAAAGATTCCTTTCAAAAGTGGTGGCGCGTAGCGGTAGTCAGGAAGAACTATTTCCAATAGGCCGGAGATTTGATATCATTTGCAATTAGGAAATATATTGTTTAAGTTGTATACATTTAAATATATTATAAACAGTATTTCCCAAATGACCTAAGTAAATGGCATAGAAAATATTTATACAGCATAAATATTTTCAATAACACAATTTAAAATAAATTCATTTATATTATTTACATTATCTTTAAACAGTTCTCACCACTTCATCCTAAATTAGAAACTTTCTTCGAAGGCTTTTCCTATTACAATGTTTTGGTACGCAGGATTTTCTTAAGCTACCCCATTCTTGCAAATACGGATATTCGTTATAATTGCAGTAAAAAATCACAGAGATAACAGCAATTTCAGAATTCAAATTGGTTCAAACGATTACAAACGTCAAATATGAAGAAATGAAGAATAATATAAAAAAAATCTATGATGATAAGATATCATGCTTCCTTCCGATTGGTCCAAAAATCGATGCTAACGCCAAGCGTAAATTAGCAAATAATAACCAATGGTAAAGAATGCACTATAAGCTAAATAGTTGTACAACTAATTGAGCAAAATTTGTAATACGTTAAAATTGTGGGAATTAAAATTTTGCTCAATTAGGCATCACGTCATTACTTTCAATTTTACACTTATCAGAGCTTCATCACTATCACTCATATATGTCTATCAGCTTGACATATTCTTAGGTTTCTTTACTCGTTCATAAGGATGCTTATCTAAAATTCTAGATAACAGAGGACATTGACATTGATGGCAATGTTAATATAAATTTTGGTAGTTACTAAAGGACATGCACTAAGTACCTGCATCGCATTAGTCCACATCTAAATAATAATTGTCAAGTGTCTATAAATTGTCAACAACTTCTGTGGTTACTCCACCGTTGCCCTAGTTGTCATGGTAAAAAAGTCGTGGCTATAGTTTTGCTATATTAAGAGGGCTGGTAAAAGGCCAAGACTGGTCAAGACTATTAATGAATCGTCTTTGTCGCTATAAAGATATTCGTTGCGGAATAAATAGCAGTGCGATCTGTTTTGCCGGTAGTTACCCATGTAGCGAGTGTTTGAAGTTGATTTGGTGGTGATAGACCTACCTATTCTTATAAATATTTTCCTGTTAATTCTTACAGAAAAGTCGCTCTTTATAAATCCTAAGTCAGGTAATGCAAAAGTTGACAGCTGCTTTAAAGGAGGTATCCAATACGCAAGGCTTTCTTGTAAAAGGAGTTGCCTATCTTTCATGTTGTTCTAGAAATGAGAAATTAAAATATTAGGTATGTGCCCATATTTTTTTCGCCTAAGACTTGATCTAAAATCTAATTCCTCTAATATTTTATCTTTATTTTATTTTTATTTAAGGTATTTTATACCATTATTTATCAAGATTCTAAATATGATCCTTTTAGTATAAGGATTACTTAATATAATCATTTTTTAAAAACTCATATTAAAAAGTATATTTTTCGGAATTTATTCATAAACTACACTAATTCAATTTTCAATAGTAATCTCCTGAGTGCATGCCAAGTTGTCGACAACGCAATTTTTCGAGTGCGCTTAACGTAGACAAGGAAGTCGTGATTCAATTTCATATGTATGAGAAGCTGCTTAAGCATACCATTCCCTGAAAAAAAAAAAAATAAATGATACAAATAAAGTAATTGTCTGTATGAAAACATGTTTGCTTTAAATATTTATGGGATCTATGACATTCATCATATTTACACTGAATTAGCCTTTAAGGTGGTTTATTTGCAAGAGTTTTGTTCGTGAAAATATAATTTCAAAACGAGTTCACGTAGAATTTCGCGTTAGTAATAAACGCCGCAGTGGATTATCCTCAGTAAGTACGAAAAAGCCTATATTAAATCCTGCGTAGAGACAGTTTCAGCGATTTTGCGATGGAAAGAAAACACACACTTTGAACAAGGAAACCGTTGCACAATTGGCACTAATTCTAAAAAAAAATATTGTTGCAAATATGAGATACAATGATATACAGGAGGACATATAAAGTGTTGTATTTAACACTATTGTTGCTCCACTTTTAGATATATCGTTTGAATGCGTCAGAATTGACAGATTCAAATTTTTTTTCCGTAGCAATTTTTTTCTTTAAATTATAACATTAAAACGAGCTGATAATTTATTTAAGATTAAATGAATAACTATCACTAGCGCAAATTATCGATAAATGCAGTATTATCTATAGTAATACTATGAGAGAGTGACGATAAATTGAAAATGACAGCACCTTTGAGTAAGCTTCTGTGAAGTTATTTTCAAATTTTTCGAAATTAATCGGAAACACTGTTGTAATATTTACTTTAATAAATTAAATATTATAGTTGCTTGCATTTATTTTCGTTGATTTAATCAATTACAATATAATAATTAAATTTAAACGCAATAGTGAGTGTAAGTAAGTTGGTTCAAGACTTTCCTAAGCTATGTTCAAACTATTAGTTATTATAAATAACAAAGACGAAAATAAATGCTTAATTTACATAAAACTAGCTAATGACTAGAATGGTCAACTTTCATCTGCGCGCCAGGTCAGTACTAAGTTTTATATATGTGAGTCTAACGTTTAACAAGTATACAATACAGTGTTGGGAAAGAGTATAATTATTTATTTTATTTAACTATAAATATTATACATAAGCCCCTTAGCTTATTTAAGTAGCAGAAATGATATAGGATTGCTGAAAAGTTGTAGCATTAAGTGTTTCAAGATTTTTCTCACTAAATCGCTTTCGTCGCGATGATAAAACATGCTTATATTTTGAAAAAGACCGTTCAACATTTACTGATGTACACATTCATAATTAAAATAATCTTTATAGGTAGATAACGGAGCAGCTGCACCAGTCCGATTTGTGCCAGCACAATAACTGTTTATCGCACACTGTACAAACTATTTTGGCACTACCATAATGTAAATCCTGGAATTCACCGATATACTTTTCTACATTATGAAACAATGGTTGTTTTTTGGGATTTTCTATTTAAAATGCGTAAAACGTTAACGGAGAATCTCCTAGCAAGACTCGACAAACACTGATACCAGATACTAGACACACGAAAAAGAGGGAGTGATTTTCCTGCTTTAAAGATATACCTACTATGGTTAAACCTTCTGCATAGCGCGAGCCGAGTGTGGCCCGTGTAAGCAGACACGTCTGACCACTCTACTAATGACGCCGTAGTTTTAGATGATTTGTGGATGTTTTCACGTGTTGACGTAATCAGCTGATCCTAATCAGAGAGGTTATAATCACACCAAATTAAAATTAAAATGCAATGTAGAATGACAGAAATGTGACAGAATAAAGCTTGGCCACAATTGTAGGCACTGGTAGACACTATATAGGCAACAAACATTATGACAGGCATTATTTGGCGTGAATCTTTGACACCAGTATGAATTTGTCCTAAAATAAGAGAGGTACATATCTGACGAAGATCGTTTGCTGGCTCGGAAAGACGTACAGGTGTGGTACTATATACCATTAAATAATACAAGTGAAAAACCCACTAAGTTGCAACATGTTGCAATCCATTGAGAGCATTAGCCATTGACCGTAAATAACCTTTAAACTTATAAGTATAAATACAATACCCACGGAACAAAACATTGAAATACATTATGTCAAGAATGCATTTTAATCTATTTTACAGTATAAGAAACAATGTTAAATATTTATTCTGCATTTTATTCTTCAGTTGTGTAACGGTTATGGCTCGGATATTCTGTCATTGGCATAAAACGAAATTAAACGTGTATGGTGTTGCTTAGTTAACTTAAAAAGTATTTAGACAGATATGGGTTATATGATAAATTATAGTAGTTTACGCCTTCCTAAAAGCTCGCTACATTCCATAATACCATGTAATAGCATAGACGAGTATAATCTTTGACATAGACGTTCACCTTTATTAATCTTTCCGGCATTTTAATAAATCAAGTAATCTATAACTGTCAATCCATTAAATTTCATTTTATGTATTCGTGCGTCGGTCAAATGTCATAAAGTATACGTCCAGTAGAAGACGCGTTTTAGTACTGCAAACAACTGATGATTAACAAGCAATCTCCCATCTAATGGTCTATTATATAACCGGAGCTTTGGTTTGTTCGACTCTGTACTTTGTTTGCTGCGTCGCGGCGCCAGGCAGCGATGCTGCTGCAGGATACAAAGGTAAATTATAAAATGCTGAATAGTGTGGGTTTCAGTACAATACGATGATGGACTTTTCAAACTCCAGTCATTTGCATGTTCCGCCGCTGACGGTTAGTTACCGCAGCTGCTGCATTCGAACGTTTAAAACTCCCTGAATTAAGCAATTTTTTACATCAACGTGGATTATGGTGCATACATCCATTGCTGGAAAAGCCGGTTGTAGTGACAGCAATTTCTATCGCTTGTAAAATAAGTTTTATTGCTGTAGTTATCTAAAAGTTTTTTCAAAAATTTCCGTAATTAACTTATGTAATAGCTAGTGGAGATTTATGGCGGGATTCTATGTATATCTATAGCATCTGAAAGTCTTTAACACTATATTATACATATTCTTACAGATAACTTTACGAGCGTCACAGATATGCATATAATCTCACCACAAATTTTATTATTGCAGGTCTCAACAACATATTATGCCTATATTTGTTTAATTTGAGTATTTTTAATAATAACAATTTAATCTTTAGTCTGACTAAATAGCTTCGATGCATTAAATACTAAATTAAATTTGAAGAACATATTCTCGTTAAAATTCAATAACTTTCTTGTAGACTGGGATGGATATACGGAATCCGATATAGTGTATCCTAGAAGAGTAACAAGAAGAGGAGATTTCGTCTCACATTTTCTATCTAACACGTATAAACGTCATCGACGAAACAAGGACTTTAGACGTAGTTTAGATGGTGAGCTACATTACTTAGTCCCTTTGCGGGGTAAAGACTATCACCTCCAGTTAAGCCCAAATCATTTATTGATAAGTCCGGGAATGGTAATAGAGAATCATAGGAAAGTACTTTCAGAGAGGAGCATATCCCACGCAAATAACACACAGTGTCACTACACGGGATTTGTTAGAGGAGATAAGGATTCCAAGGTTGCAATATCCACCTGCAACGGTTTGGTTGGTATTTTGACAAATATTATCGGAAAAAGCAACGTTTCTATCATATATTTTTTAAAAAGCAGGTTACGTACGAACAAAGCGGCATTACTTTTTCATCGAACCGATGCCTGGTCATTTACCCAGCTCCACGAGAGCACATCCACACTATTGTCAATATGCATAGTATCGACGACAACTTTGATATAAACTGCGAAACTAGTGGGGATATCGCAGAAGTTATAGCCAAGAGATCTTTAAGATACCAACGGGGAAGTCTAAATAAATGTGTTGCCGAGCTTCATATAGAAACGTTGGTTGTAATTGATCATTCAATGCTGACTTACCACAAAGGAATTGATGTTGAAAATTACGTATTGACTGTGTTTAATATGGTAAGTTTCTCCAAGAACACGTTTAATTATTTTAAATATATAATTGCACCACCTGAAATTAATTTGAATGTTTCATTTGAACTTTATGAATTTATTTTTACTATGTTATGGAGCCGTCTTTAACGGGTCTTCGGCAACACTGCAGTCTCTTTTTTTTAGATTTAATCTCCAATTCTTTTTTTTATTGAATCATACCAGTAATTCCAATATGTTGGTATCCTGTTCTAATCTGTACAGGATCCAAATAAATCTCTGCACTCATTTCTGGTTTGCAAAAACTGCCTGCACCTGTCAACCTGTTACACAGCCTGTAGTTAGTATCTCTAGTGTTGAATCCATTTTCCTATACAATGCCCTCTTATGAGACCTGTACTATGCGAAAAAGCTTTCTGCTGAACTTTCTGCAGCTTTTCAATCTGCTTCTTTGCTGGTCCTTTAATGAACGTCACTACATGAATTTGCTTAGTTGTGTTGTTCCTTGTGATTCTTTTCGAATTAATTCCTTGCCTGCTCTCTGTGTTTTCGTACGCTCCTAGAATAGGTTCTGGTCCTATATATATGAAACTGATGATCTCTTTCTAATTTTCCCGTTCCTTCGTTTCCTTGAATTACCATATGTCCCCAGTAAAATAACTTGTGTAAACACTGTTGTGGTTTCTCTGGCTATTCGCCTCTTGAATACATTCCTTTAGCAACCTTGTTTATTTGGGGTTCATTAATGTCCTCACTACTCCTTGGCTCCTTGTTGCAATATAGATTGGCTTTTGAAGCCTCGTTTCAGTGATTTAACCATTTGCTTGTTAGTTAGTAGCTAAGCTAGGTCTCCTCCTGGTTCGTCAAAATTAGATAGTTGACGAGCTAGCGCTTTGAAGTACCAATACGTTTCCAAAACCTAAAGCTTTACCGAATAAAAATCAAACAAACATAGAGTAAAGAAGTATCTTTATGGTGCTTTGTCCAACCAGTCTTGATTGTAAATTGAGGTTCATTAATGCCTTCAATATAGCTCGTCTATCTGTTGCAATACAGATTCACTTGTTTTTAAAATGGTATTTTAATCTGCCATATTTCCCTAATAGAATAGTAATCATTTTTTCTCCCAGTTTACAATGAGTTCCAACTCCAGTCCCTTTCTGGGTTTTTAATCCATTGGCAAAAAGAATAACAGATAAATTCACTGTCTCAATTCATTAAAAATCTGCCTCTTGTAGTTTGTAGTTGATTGCTCAGTTTATACCATCCGTGGTCTCCGCCCCGACTTTTTTTTTAGACATGTCAAAATATGTGTTATGGCTTTTCCAAATGACTGACTTCCAAATGAAAGGTAGTAGTATTGTATTCCAATACTCATATCTAACCCTTGATTTCTTAGTATCTGAGCAGCCCAACAGAGTAAGAATTGTCGTAGTAATAGCATACATAGCATAGAAAAAATCGCCCAAGATGCACTATTCTGAATAATTTTATGTCCAACCCCATTTTCGTGGCAGTAAGTACGGATCCAGTTTTATACTTACATCCCTTAACTCCGGGGAAAATATCTATTGTATTATCCTGTAGTTGATGAATTTACATCAACAGATTCGGTTCACAATTTTGAAGTACATTTCGATGGATTCACTGATGAGTTTATTACTTCCAGCAGAATTGCTCGCTGCTTGTTTACTACTTCTTCAATCATAAATTCTACTATATGTGTAAAAAGTGTCTTAGCAAACCGTAACTTTATTTTTAAGTTAGGGTGGCCACTTATAGTGTAGGCACTTGAGCTAGATGCAGATTGTACCGTCCCTATTAAATCTTTTACTTTCACTCGAGCAGCTTGGTGTTTTCTATAAAGCCCAGTATCTTGGCCAGTGGAAACTTGAGAACCCTCGAGGGCTCCAATAGATCCCTCCCGAAATGATTCTGTCTGATTGTGAGTACTTTCAATTCCTCACATGTACAGATTACATGTAAACTCGTTTCCTGTAGTTCGCATCTTCTGCACCACGGTTCGCTTACTTGACCCGTGTTGTATAGATGCTTTTTCAAGGGACAGTGTCCAATAAACAGCCCAGTAATGGTTTTAGCGTCTTTCTTGCTGCGTCTGAGTAGGTTACCAGAGAATTTAGCATCCCCATCCCCTATTAACGCTTTAGTATGGAGTTGACCTTTAGTCGACCTCCACTTCTCTGTACTTTCTTTATCTAACCAAATCTCTCTTTTGCAGTGTTATTGGTAATCCCACATAGGGCTCTGAACCTATGAAGTGTCTTTTAGAGGCCTACTTGGAATTGTTTGCAGTCTCTAATTAGTTTTCGTTGCATGCTTTCCCAGCCTTATGGATATCCTTTGATTGGCGCTCGGTCCACAAATACCGGCTCCTTTGCCCTGGCTAGATTTGGATCCGTATCTTGTTAATAGACTCTTTTCCGTACTAAGCTATGTAGGATTAAGGGCTAATACGAGTCAAGACCTGAAACGACTTTCTGATCATCTGTTTGCTGTGTCTTTGTCCATCAACATTGTGCCACTGGAGTTAATATTCTCTGGTAATCCACAGAGCAACTGCACCACGCATCTCAGCTTTGACTATCACCCGAACTAATGGAGGTGCAGGGAGGGTTATTTCAGAATCTTTTCTTGCTAGCTGCTTTCAACTTCATTATCCTCTATTGCTTATTGCTTTGGGTTTCACACCAGATTAACTATGTTGTGCTTATTCAGATTCTTAGGCCTTGCAGGCATTTCTAGGCTAGCTTCGAGAACGGAATTCTAGTGCCGTTGAAAACGCTTAATTTTCTGATAAAATTCGAAAGAGATGGCCCTTGCATTGCTTTAACCACTTCCTTGTTCACTTTTTACCAGATAAGCGCATTGCTTTCCAATACTTTGCGCGGTCCATGCGTGTGTTGCAAGTTGTTTCATCCACATTGCTAAGTGCATTTGGAAAAAAAGATGATCCTATCAATTATTAAATTTGTTTGTTTAGAATCTTTTTGTCCTGAATTTCCTTTTATTTACGCTCTCATACGTAGTATAAACACCTTTGGTACTAATAAATATCATTTTTTTAAAATATTTTAAACAATCAATGTCGATAGACGAAAACATAAATTCGAACACTTTCCGTAAACGTTTATAAAATAAGTAACAGTAACTTTCATGTGACAATTCCCGAAAATAGAAGAATTCCTTTTCGCTGCTACGAACATATATTAAATGCAATTTTATTTGAATAGGTCAATAAAAACTTAACTTGTTGCATTAGATATTCGCTATCTTTGGTGTTCCAGTTGCTTGGCTCTTTATTCCACTCGGAGCTATATTTATTTGTTCAATTTGGCGCTTCATCGCGATAACTACTGTATTCCCGAAAGCAATAGAATGAAGTTTACTAGGTTTATATTAGTATTTTCTTAATTTTTATTACCAGAAGCACGTTGTACTGTTCCTTTAAACAAAAATACTTGTTTATTTAGAATTTACTATTTAAACTGAGAAAACTGAAATGTTTCATTCAACCTTTATTTAGAAGAAATATTAATGACAACGTGGAATTTGCACTAAGAATTCTTGTCCTAAGAATATGTACAAACAAAACATTGACAATAATTATAAGGTAGCTAAAAGCGTCTTATACGTTGCAGGATACAGAATCCGTCGTTTTTGTTCTTTCATTTAACGGGCAATATGTATAAAAATTAGGTCATATTTTCACAGACTTTTTACACATTTGCAATTTGTCGTTGTGTACCGTTCTGCTTACCTCAATTACGGATCAAGGGATAAAAGTCAACCCGAAAAAAGCTATTTTGCGAGGTATTAATATTTAACAGTTAAATTGGATGTAAAATCGTATTACCGACGAACGCAATTTCGAGGTTTGATTAGGCCAATCTTTTTTTGTTTCGTCCCCTAACCGCGCATATATTCCATTTTAATTGAAATTCAATGCCAAAGAAAGCAGAGAAGAAAAGGAAATTACGAAGGTTTTTGAAATAGAGTTATACGAACGGAATACGATTGATTGTGTATTCCGGTATACAGTTTAAGATTAATATTATTTTCAGTCAAAGGTTGAAAAAATTTTATAGTTAATTTAACTCTCATTTAAATAGATCCAATTAAATTCATCTTTAGAATTCCAACTATCTGGAACTACAGTGCATAACTGGTTGCATATATTCAACATGTCCGCATAAAAATTAAAAGAAAAAAGTATGAATAATTGAAAGAAATATTTTAAATTCTCCATATTTATACATTTCTACCAAATATTTAAACTGCCGCCTTGATTCTTTAATAGCGCTAATTTTTCTTTAAGGCACATGATATGTACCACGACGCTTCTTTAGGCACCAATATCAACCTGGCTATTGTGAGGTTAATTCGGCTTGAGCAAGAGGATCACGAGGTAAGTCACTTTGCTGGAATGAACATAAATTTCTCAATTGTAATTTAAATACCCATACAATTAGAATGTATATATCTCTGATAGATGCGAATAACATTAAAGTAGAGTCTTGTTGATTACTTTCTTAAAGTAATATTTCAAATTGGTACTTACACTTTGTTAGGAATACTTATATAATAGATACACACCTAATACGTACAAATAAGTACTTTTATTACACTTATTGTCTCTTGCTACAACTTTGGCGAAAACTAACAAAAATAACTATCGCAGAATTTTTACATGAGTTTCTATTATAGAAGTGTGCTCATTTTACAATGAATGAAACAAAATAAGATTTGCCACTAACTCTTCTCATGTTAAATTACTATGGTATTCCAGGATAGCAGTTAACTTAGGTGTTCCTGGGAAACAATCGGAATTCCTGTACCCTAAATTTCATCTATAAGTGAATTTATTCAGGTAATTAAGCAAGCGCAATGATTATTAAATTGGGGAGTTATAAAGGTGACTTGAATAAAAATATACAACAATAAACTTTTCATCGAGGAAATTCAACAGTCATGTTTTTAAATCGCTCAAAGAATACTAAAACTTTAAACTGTGTAAAGCGCTCATATGTCAGAGTTGTAGATAAGTGTAACAAAATAATAAGTACAAAGAGTTGAAATTAAAAACTAGCGCTTCATTTGCAAGCTAGTGAAATTACTACATTCGTATAAAGACAATAAAATCTGTAGGGTTTAATTATTGTGCTAGCTTTATCACTTTCGTGCGGTTAATTTGCTAAGAAGTAGTGTGTCATAATTTCCTTTTTATGATGGTTTTATTGTTCTCTTTTGGTATGTTTTTTCTTTAACTAGGAATTACGGTGGTTAGTTTCCATGCTAGTAGAATGTGATTTAAATCAACGAAAGGCAGTTCTATTTTTATCATGATTTACATCAGGTTAACAGTAAAGTTTGGTACAGTAGTTACGATAGTAGCATCCTTGTGCTTTTGTGTTAAAATAAAAATTTAAATAATGGTTGTGGGCATGTCGTTTCTTTAACACTCATATTTATTCATTCATATTTCCAATTGAAACTGTAGATCTAAACGTATGCTAATGACACATAAGGCGTTTGTTTAACATTATTTTTTTTTAAATAGCATATTTTAACAGGTTAGTGCTTCTTATTATCCAGAAGCTCCAAATTTCTTACTTTAGAATTATTTATTTTACGTATAAATCTAGTCCTCAAGCCTTACAGGCCCATAGCTTCGTTGCATTTTCTTCTTTATTTTTTATACCTAGTTACTCCAAGTCTTTTCCTACGGCCTCGATCCATTTTGTACGTCTTCTCCTGCTACTGCCCTGTGACCTTACCTCAACCGTTAACACCGTTACTGTTAACCCTATTCGTTCGTTTGACATTCTATCCACATGTCCTAGCCACTGCATTCTTTGAGTTAACACCGTGGGTCTTATTACCGTGTAGTAGATTTTTTATTTCAATATTTTCCTCGGCAAACCAGAACACCTATTTTTCTTAAAAAAATTGGTACCCCAGATAATAATTTTTTGGAGAAAATACATTACTTTAAAAAAATGAATATTTAATGCTAATGGAAATAAAATGAATATTAAAACTAAAAAAATAAATAAAAGTTGTCGCAACTGTTTTCAATTGTTCTCCACCGTTTACCACTGACCGATACGACTGTAAACACTTTAAATACTACGTTCAATGAAGTCAGGAGGAATTTGCTTCAGTTCAGGGGCAAATTCTTTGCCGTAGCTCCTCTAAACTATTTGGCCTGTTCAAATAAACTTTTAAACAGCCCCACAGGAAAAAATCCAACGTATTTAAGTCAGGAGAATGCAGGGGCCACTCAATAGCTCCTCAACACCCTAATCCATCGCTTGAGAAATGTGGGTTCCAGATACTGACGGACGTCTATGCCAAAGTGAGGAGGCGCCCCATGACGATGATGAAGATGACGTCATAACGCAGAAATAAGTAATGTCATGATTAAAAATTTTACATCATAAGCTGGCTTTTGACAAACTAAAATCGACGTGTTAAAGCGTTTTCCATGAAAACATTAAATAACGCAATTATAAATTTTGTTCCGAACTTAAGTCAGGAGAACGCAGGGGCCACTCAATAGCTCCTCGACACCCTATCCATCGTTGAGGAAATGTGGCTTCCAGACACTGACGGATGTCTATGCCAAAGTGAAGAGGCGCCCCCTGACGATGATGTTGATGAAGTCATAACGCAGAAATATGTGATGTCATGATTAAAAGTTTTACATCATAAGCTGGATTTTGACAAACTAAAATCGACGTGTTAAAGCGTTTTTCATGAAAACATTAAATAACGCAATTATGATTTTTGTTCCGAACTTAAGTCAGGAGAACGCAGGGGCCACTCAATAGCTCCTCGGCACCCTATCCATCGTTGAAGAAATTTGGCTCCCAGATACTGACAGACGTCTATGCCAAAGTGAGGAGGCGTCCCATGACGATGATGATGATGACGTCATAACGCAGAAATATGTGATGTCATGATTAAAAGTTTTACATCATAAGCTGGCTTTTGACAAACTAAAATCGACGTGTTAAAGCGTTTTCCATGAAAACATCAAATAACGCAATTATAAATTTTGTTTCGAACTTTATCATCACGCTATACAAAAGTCACGTGCAATGGTATGTTTTGGTAGATGCCGTTGTCCATAATCTTTCAATGTTAAGACGTGGTCTATAACTGATAGTTGTTTCATAAAGTCAGTTGGATACTCTCCAATTTCTATCTCCACAGCCTTGCTCAATCTATTCTTGATACAACATCCAGGAGTGCTATGCACCTCTAGTTGTCGCAGTTAGTGTAGTTTCCAGTGGCGGCTGGTACTAAAGGGCACAAGGGCACGTGCCCACCTAACCACCAAGATAAACACAGAAAGAAATTCACATATAATTCAGTGCATTATTTTATTTGATTATTTTTACGTATTTTTATAACGATGGTATCAAAGTTTACTTTCGCACCACAGACGCTAGCGCATATGCGAACGGTCAAAACAATGTTGCGGGGCACTATTTCCGATGTACCTATTTCGAGTATGAATCGGACGGCTCCGTTTATCTTCGCAATATGCACTTATAGGGTCGCTTTGGGGCACGTAATTTCGTGTCCCCAGTTAACGTACAGCATTCGTTGCGACTGCATTGTTTTCGTGCATGTGTGATTTCAAAGGCTTGAATTGACATTATTATTAATAATGGAAGTTAATTGAGTGCAAAAAACCGTTCTCGAACTTACAATAGAGTATTCAATAAAAATATATGTGAAAAATTTGAGTGGATGTGCGGATGTTCACTAACAAATAAACTATTTTGTTTTAATTAATTTTTAAGAAAGAGGTTAGTGCGTGGAATAAACAAGGGTTAAATGATTTAAAGCATATCGCAGAGAGGGCAAAGAAACACGAAAATTCCGTTTCTCACATGAATGCACGCGTAGATTTTAATGTTCTAGGCAAAGTGAATAGTTAGACAGTACTTATTTGCAACATAAATTAAGTACAACGAAGATGTGGAAAAAGTCGTCATATTTTGCGTCGGTTAATTATGTGTATAAAAAACTGTGAAATCTTATCCTATGTTGGACAGCGTAAAACTGAAAAGTGAATTTTCAGTAATTTATGAGCACGATGATGTGTGTGACGTAGGTGTAGGTGGTGTTTTGCCACTTTTAGTGTTCATAACAGACAACAACCTAAAAACAGTTGACGGAAACATACAAACTATTGAATATTACTTGTACAACCCCCAAGTCGACAGTAGAATGCGAACGATGTTTTTCCACCCTCAAACGCATTAAAACAAAGTTATAGATGTCTTTTCCAGTATGAGAAATAGGAGAATGGATTTTATGTACATACAAAAAATAGTTCCTATTTTGTGCTCACCCTCTTTCATAACTCACGAGCCGCCACTGGTAGCTTCTTTTCTTTTGTAAAAGGCAGATTAATGCTTCTTTTCACAATATTAGCATCCTTTCTTCCTCCCATACCTACAGTTTTTATGCTATGCAGATCTTGTAATTTTTCACACCTTATTTTTAACATTTCTGCGATTATTCACCTGGTGACTTGTATTTTTAAATGTTCGAATACTTTTTACTTGGTTCTTAGTGGGTGGTTCAATCTTTCCATCGTCTTCCACTGCACCTGTGAACCTCTATTTCCCCCCTAACTAATTTTTTAAAATATTATACTATTATATTATAAATGTTTACCTCTGCAGTTTAATATTCTTGCTGCTTCTCCTTTCCTCTGTTCCTTTATTTCTAGTTTGTCTTCTAATATAATTTTTCTCCAGTTCTTCTCCACAGATTGCTCTGAATGTTACCTTTTCCTTTTTCTGCGTAGTAGTGTTTCTTTCTCCCTGTATTTTAGGCACATCTCACGAATATATATTTGTGTTTAAGTGAATTAGTTCGTGCTACTTATATTCTTCGTCAAATCATTTTTGGTTTGACGTTTTCGACCTCCTTTTGTGGCATTTTCAAACTTTGTCCACCTATATTAATATATATATTAGTGCACATTAATTCAGAATGCGAATGAAACAAGTTTTCTTTAATAAAACAACACTATAACAAGCAACAACATAAGTTTAAAAAGGAGAAGAAGTAATGAAAAGGTACTGTAACATCCAGTGCGTTTTAATATCTTATCATAACTGTGAAGTTCGTTAATTTGTCTAACTCAAACGTTCGCACACCGTAATAAAACTTTTCCGCAGCAAAGTTTTCTTATATTTATGACAATACTTGCAAGATTACCCGCAATTTTTCATGGCTAGCAACTACGTAACCGAAACGCTCTTCAGACGATATGTTAATATTACCTTTGAATCAAATAAGACAGGACGACGGTTGCAGTTGCTCCTAATTTCCTTAAAAGTAGCCATATAAATATTCCGGAGATTAAAAATTACAAATAAATTTTCACTTCATCCCCCGAGCCGCAGATTAATCCAATTACTGCCACTGGCATTAAACTACGTATTTTCATTTTCTCGCAGATGAATATTGCGGTGAACCGGGACGCCACAAAAACGCTGGAATATTTTCGTGAATGGCAAAACAAGATTAATCCGAAAGAGGATACCCACCCCAACCATCACGATGTCGCGGTCCTTCTCACGAGGTAAGCGTTATTAAATCTGATAAATTCCAATTTCTAAACATTAGGTCCCATAAAATATATTCACTAACAAAACAAAGTCTGAAATGTAAAGTAAACGAATCAAATTCGAGTAGAAAATATAATCCACCTACTTAGCAATACACTGGTGCACCACAGTTCGTAACAGATTTCATTAGTTGCTTCGTACTTAAGAGAGGTACTTAGTAATATCTCTTTTTATTATTACTATTACTATTACGACTAATAATATTAGTGATAAAGCAGTACTTTAGCATACTTAGGATAATGAAGGAAATATTAATTATATAAATGGACAGAGTGAAATGTATAGAGGTTCCTCTCATTTTGCCTACCTTTGATCCCCTTATTCGTACATTATAAATTAATTAATTAGTTTTCAAGCAAAAATTAAATATAAAAGATTATTTTTGAACTCCAGATACCCGTAATATTAAGAAAATATAATATACTGTAATGACATGGAAATTGCTACACTAAGAATCGGTGCCAATATTTTAACCAAAGTTGGCGCAAACATCTAAAGACATTTGTTGATAATAATTTATTTTTGAATATTTAATTGATGAAAACAAGCAGGGCGTTCATTTTGAGCTAATTTTCTTTATTTTAGATAACATTGCATTATACAGCAACGTTTCGACCAAACTTGTTCTTCTTCAAAGTTAAATTAATATAAAATTGCCATAACAAAATTTCTGACATAGAACAAAAGGCTTTGTTCCTACAGGTATGGTTACCACTGTTGGACGACCTGCTGGCTATTATTGTAATGCTTGAAGCCGAGGTTAAGACGTATGCGGACGATATCGTTATACCATTAAGAGAATTCTTAATGGTATAACTCAAAATCTGAGCATTAACCCAAACAAAAGCACGGTAGTAGCGTTTACCCAATATGAAGAGAGTGGAATATTCCATACCACCCGATATTCAAGTGTAAAGCTTCAAATATCTAGACGTCTTATATATTACATTATTCTGGAATTCACATTTAGAAAAGACCACTCCCAAGAAAGGGCTATCTTTATGAAGATATATGTGTATGTGAAAAATCTTGAGGGCTATCTCCAATGCTAGTCTATGTGATGGTAGTACGTACAACACTAACCTATGGAGCAACACTTTGGTAGCAAAAGGCTCAGCAAGCCGTAGCCACAGCAAAACTTACGTCAATACAAAGGACAGCAAGTATGGCAATCACGGGAATAAAATAAACATTTTCAGTAAAGATAAGGCGGTCTTGAAAGCATTAGAGGCGCACAAATGCAACTCTAAACTGATATGGAGCTGTAAACATTATATCACCCAGTTTAGAGATAGATTGTTAACTAACCCTAATGTATTTAGAATATCATTCTAAATAGAATATTATTCTAAATACATTGGGGATATTATTCTAAATAGAATATTATTCTAAATATGTTGGCGATGGCTAATAACCTATTCCTAATCCGGGTACGTCTGAGTAATGACCCTTAGGAGAATGAGCGCTGCTGAGCAATTTCAGGGACCAGAACCTGCCATTGGCATAGCACCTTTATTACCTAAACAGCAAATTAAATTCTAGGCATATTAGAAATTGCTGCAGTACTGCAACAACTACTCTGTGTTGGTGCATGCGAAGAAGTGTATCCTACATAATTATACCAAAATCAAGGAAATGCTCGAACTTGACCGTAAAAGTGTCATGGCAATTGTCTCTGTCTTTACAGGTGACTCTAAATTCAGAAAGTATTCACATAGAATCGGGCCCTCCAATGGGACCGAAGCAGTTGAGCATATTTTCTGCTACTGCCCTGCTTCTACGAAAATCAGGTATTTGACTTGTGGAAGGACACAATCTCATTTAGCAAGATACTGGGCTACTTTAAGGGCCTGAACTTGTTGGATGTTGGAATAAGTTACTGTCTTTGAATAAGTAAACCTTTCTGCCAGGTTTGGTTAAAAAAATTGCGCCTTGATGCTAGAAAACAAGTACTGCGGTAATATATGCCTGCCAATCCCAAAAATTTTTATAGCTAAATACAATTTTCAGCTACAAATTTGCAATTGGAATAAGATGCTTCACTCAAATTAGCGGTGAAACTATCAATATGTGTACACCTGAAAACTTTTGGATTATACCTAGTACTTTAAATGCCATCGGTTTAAACCAACGAACTATATAAAACACTAGAACGGGCGCTGTGTAC